>JAZGTI010004212.1:0-28788 GCA_036877585.1 Botia kubotai | reverse complement strand
TGATCACTACAGTAAGCAGAGGTGATCACTACAGTAAGCAGAGGTGATCACTACAGTAAGCAGAGATGATCACTACAGTAAGCAGAGATGTTAAGCGCACTGAATGTCTGTCATTGAAGCTTCTCTGCTGTTTTTTTTACGTAAGATTTGTCAAATATTTGTTCCTCATCTTTTAAAAGAAATATTGAAAGATGTTTTCTGTATTTGTGCTCTGTATGTTTAGTGTGTAGTTTTCAAAACTCTCTGTTTTCATCACTGGTTTCACTGTTCGATGCTGTCGGGGGAAAGCATTGATTTCTGTTTTGTGTATTTTACTTGTTTTTCTTGCAGATTTTCGGAGCATATTTGGTGGTTGGTGAGTCGTGTTTGTCTTCTTAGCCTCTGCTGCCTCTCTGTGATATTCTGCTCTTGTTGGCTTGTGATTTTGCACTGTTTTTTTCCTTTACATCCCCCGTCAGGAAAATCTGATAATTAAAGGCAAGCAATTAAAAGGTTTGGAACGTCTATCATGTGACAGAAATATCTTCGTGTGGCAGTTAAACGCACATTAACAGTTAAAGCCATCCTTTCATTTATAAGCACACGTTTATGTATCTTTTCACTGACCTACAAAACTGCCTTTGTGCACCTTGATTTTGTGACATTCTGATTTAAGTGTAAAATGACAACAATACTACTGCAGAACCATGATATGAGCTCTGCTTTAATAAATACTTTTGTAATCAGCTTTAAACTCCAACAATCTCATGATGTTGTGCAAAATTCAATAAAACAAATACTTGAATAAAAGAACAAAATCATTTATTGGGATCTCAGGAGCACATGTATAAAAATACAATAAAACTTTTGTACACTAAAAGATCATACAAAAAGGTCGTGTCACTCTTCTCTTTAGTACAAAATAACTGGCAAGACAACCTACAACAAACAGAAAAACTATTAATAATAAACATCTAGTCATTTAGATATTACACTCTAACGTTCAGAAGGGTAAAAACAACAGGCAGTCGTCACACAACATGTCAACTTTCAATAATGATATGACAACAGTTATACACAACAGTATCAACAGTCCAGTCTTGTTTCAGTTCTACTCAACAGTATATAGTAATTTGAGACATCTTATACAATATTAAAAGAGATACAGTGAGAAAATATACTGTATTTTCTTTTGCTTTAATGTGTCAGTAGGAAACATCAGTTTAAAGATTTCAATCAGATTCTCTAACCTTTAGAAAAAAATTAAACATTTATATAGGATCTATAATTACATGAAATCAAGCATTTAATAGGATCTGTTATAGTTTTAATACTTGTCAATGAATGTGCCGTTCAAGACTAAATGACAGTTTCATGGCTGAAAATAAACGTTGGTCTCTTGGTAAAGTGTAACTGTGTACAGCAGCTCTTATCGCTTTATGATGATTTTCACGTCATTGTTTTTCTCACCTGGTAAGTTGCTTTGGATCAAAGCGTCTGCCAAATGCCTACATGTAAATTCAACTCACATCTAAATAGCTAGTCACTTTTACCAAGTACCACATTACTTTGGACAAATTTCCATGAATATGTTTAGAACTCATTTATTTCAGGAACATTAATGTTTATTTATACTTCACCTGTAGCTGCTTCCTGGAAAAGTCCTCTGAGTCAGTCCTTAAGACAAAAAACAGGGGAGTTACACAGACCTTATAAATACTACAGGTTTCAATTTAACAGGCAAATCCAGTAAAACACACACAAGCTTGTTAGATCTGAGGATGTCTATTTTGTAGAGCTAAAGTTAAACTTTTATAAAAACATTATCTTTTTGACAAAAAAACTAGAATGTGTGTTTTTAAAACAAGATAAAGCATTCTACCGAATTCTAAGGAGCGTGATTTTTAGAAGGCTGGTCTTTTATAATATGTATTAACCATATTTAGGAATTTTGTTGATTTGTCTTCTGTACATGGAAACAATAAAAATGTTATTTGTATACAAATGAGAGCAACAACAGTGTGAAATGATCAAGTTTGGGTTGGTATTACCTTTCTGAAGCTTGTGTACACTTTACACCTTCTTCCTCAGTTTAGTTTTTTTATTAAGCCAGTAAAAATGGAATAAGACTGAACTGTTGACTGGAAATGAACCGCACATCTCTGTGGGTATCAGTACGTCGTTTCAATCTCTTGTTTTTTATCAGTTTCTCGTGAATACGTTACCTTTAATACAGAGCAATCTATCTGTGCTTTTAGAGGCGACTCTGCTGGTCTTACCTCAAGATTCTTCTCAATAGGAGACAGATATGAGGAGATTGAATTTCTTTAGTGACCGCTACGAGGTAGCAACAGGGTTAGTACTTTTGAAACAAGTATAAACATTAAAATTCCAGTTTTTCCTTACATTGTGTATAAATCATTGTTAACATTTAATAGAGTATTTAAAGGGGTCAAATCATCATTTCAATAAGATAATGTTCAGTCAAGGTTTTTTGGCACAAAAATGAATGACTTATAATTGATTTTTTTTTTGCTGTGCCTCTAAATCTTACCTAAACATTCTTCTCTCATGTAATAAATAACGTATTGATGGGTTACTGGTACATTAATTTAAGACTTAGTTTGCAAAGTCTGCATTAGATTGTGACGTATTAAAGAAAACTATTTGACATCAACAAATACAGAGAGACATTTTTGCACCTTTGTTTAAAAAGAATAAATCAAGTTTTAAATTCTACTGCATTTTTTAGTTAAATGTAACAGTCTTATTGTAAGGTTAAGCAATATTGGACTTTTTAAATATGACACAACCCCTTTAAGTTATCAGTAATTCATATAACATCTAATAACCATGTATAATAATCATGTGTTCTGATGTCAATCGTTGCTGTACAAGACATAGCATGACCTGTGGAAGCCAGAAGATCTTTACATGACGTGCATGATGCAAATGACTGCATGCTAACTGTGAACTATTTAGCAATGGTTTATTCACAATATGTTTTACATTATTTGATGCATTAGTTGAGCTTTCTCCCATCTAAATATCACAGGCAACTTTGAGGAGTTATCAGTTTTGATAATTACTACAATACAAATTCAATACACTGTTTTAATGGGGGAAAAGAACACTATGCTTTATTGACAAACTGACAGGGGCACATTTTTGACATTTCTTTTCCTAATTAGGCAATGAACACAAGTATGCTAATATTGCGATTACTGCAAAGCTACAAACACAAAATAACGTTCTAATATTTGGATAATTTACAACGCTTCGTGTTTATGCGGATTTAAAACTAAACTACTAACACGTACACGTAAATACTTTTTAACATTGGTTTTGCTCGTCACAAAACGAGTAACGATGACATAATAAAATAATGGAACTTTTATGACATTTGAAATGTTAGCCTGAAACCAACTGGAAATTTCTTTCTTTGAAACTGTCAGCATGTTGCTTTGTACAGGAGCTAATATTTTTGTGCAACCTGATCTAAGAATGTTTTATGTATTACAAAAAAAACGTGTTTGGTCAGCTGAATGTTTAGCGTCCTATTTAAGAGTCCGAAAATAAAAAGCTGTGTTAGCCAAAATATAATACAAACAAATAAAACAGCCAGAATTACTTTAGGTGTTTACAAGTGGTTAGGAGAGGAGGAGGTTGCCCGGCAGCCGGAGTGATGAACAGAGTTCAGTATTGATAAGGATGATCTCGATACGGTTTGCTGGGGCGGGCAGGTGGCGCCTTTCCTCCGCTGCCCCCCCAGGCACTGCCATCCCAGTCATCTTCAGCTACAAGCCCAAAAACACAGTCTTAACAATCACGTCACAATAAAAACACATAAAAACATCAGCTCTATTCCAAACCCTTCTGTACCGTCTTGACGGCTGCCAACATTACAACTGAAGCAGCACCTGGAATTAAACACGTTCAGTCTTTACAATCTCTCGTCAGTGGGGGAGAAGGGAGAAATGAGATATTTCTCAAGGGCAGTGTCACCTACAGTTTGATCTTTACTACAACACTACAAAATTAGTTATAATATTATAAGCAGCAGTGTCTGCTTATAATATGGCAGACACTTTTATCCAAAGCGACTTACATTGCATTATAGTATACATTGATTCTGAGTATGTGCAATCGCTGGGATCGAACCCATGACCATAGCGTTGTTAATGCCATGCTCTAACCACTGAGCTACAGGAAAGCTACAGAAAATATTCTGTCCACTCATTTAGCTTTAAACCTGAGCCAAACACACTGAACAAGCTGTTGTTTGGTTTCTAGGACATTATGGTTTAAGTCACTTAAAAAATTATTATTACTGTCTGTTTTCTACAAGTGTATTTTCATATGAATGTAAGCTAAGGCAAACAGATCTCTCTCTCCCTCCCTCCCCCTCTCTCTCCTCTCCCCCTCCCTTCCTTCCTCACTCCCCCGCGCCCCCTCTCCCCCGCGCCCCCTCTCCCTCGCGCCCCCTCCCCCCCTCTCTCTCAACATCTTACCGTAGGACACTGAAGTCTCTTGTGCCTCTCCATGACCGTAGTCATAATACTCTGCATCTCTGTAAACAGGAGGAAAACCTTTAGTTCCACACCTCAACTCCTCTTGAGGTTTGAAAACACATCAAGCTTACCGACTTTTACCCTTAAAAGCAGTCGAAACTTTTGTACTCTCAAGTTGCGAAACAAACAAATTGCAACAAAAGGTGCTTCATTTAGAATTAGCCATGAAATCACTGCACATATGGAATGATATACACATGAACAGTGGCAGTGTTGAGCAGCTGGGGCTGATGAACTCACGGCTGATGAGCAGGCTGGTTGTAGTAGCTTTCATATCCCTCATATGACGACTCTGCATACGGCTCTTCATAGCTCTGAGAACACATGTGAGTGTCACAAGCTACTCATGTAGAGAATACTGGAGCTGACGGTGTTGAGGAGGAAATGCCTCAAGTGTTTCTGCTGGCTACTTGATTTCAGAATAAGGTGTTCATGCGATACACCAGGAGAGAGTCTCAGTGACGTTATAAAACGTGTTTGACAAATAAACAAGAAATATTTGTGATGAGAAAACCAAGAACTGAGATATGCATTTAGACACGTAGGAGAATACAGAAAGTCTTTCTACATGGACGGTATGCAAAAAATGTTTAAATATATGTATAAATATATAAGGTTAAAACAAAATGATTGAATCTGTTATTTAAATGCTCATCTGATTTGATATTAGTAATCTCATTTAATAACACCAGTCAGCTGCAGCTGTTGGGATTGCTGGGCGGTGTGGACTCACGTATTGGTGGTATGTTGTAGGTTTGGGTGGGGGCTGATGGGGCTGTTGTTGGTGAGAGAGAGCTGGTGCTGGTGTTATTCTCTGAGCAGGTGTGGGTGGTCTCGATCGAGCGGACGCTGCTCCTCTGCTCGATCCCGCGGGTAGAGGCCCACCTCGCCCCACAGATGCCCCCCTCACTGTACCTCCTCGCCCTGGACCTCCCCGTGGAGCTCCGCCATGGGGCGCTGCACCTCCACGAGGGGGCAAACCTCGACCTCTGAAGGGGCAACACAAATGAACATCAGACTGCATTTACAGTAAACTAAAACTACACCACTTTAAAGTATAAAAAACAAAGGCTAAAGTCCCAAAACGTTTGTCCCAGATTAAGAGGTTTTCTACCTAGCTCCCATTGGGGGTGGTGGGCCACCACGGCCCCTGAGTGGAGGGGCCCCTCTGCCATGGACGGGAACATTCTGGGAGCCGTTCAGATACCCCGGATCCATGTATGGATCCTGATGCATTTCCTCAACATTATCCACCTGACACACAACACAAAGAGAAAGTCTGTCATCAAAACATCTATTAAACAGTAACGCTCGAAATGTAATCATGTTATTCATAATATATTGTATATAGTTTTCTCTTATGACGTCAAGGGTTGAACATGTCCCCCATGTTCATTGGGAACAATGCCATGCTTTAACCAAAGAGCTACAGAAATGCCTTTATAGTCATAAATATAAGTCATAAAGTGACTTTACAGTCTCGAGGTCCCTTGTCCTTTCAAGGTTTTTCCTGACACACACACACACACACACTGTGTGTTTCACACACTGTAGAAACCAACTGTTTTTAGCTGTCTCTATATGAATCAAGACTATTGGGGAGCTATTCCCAGGAACTCATGTCTCAGGAGGATATGATGTGACAGTGTTACTGTTTTGCTGTGCAGTAATTCTTTAATCAAATATTGTTTGTTAAATCTTTCTCTGCTCAACTGTTCCTTCATTTTTTTTGCGACACCTGTAATCTTACATACCATTCAGGGACATGTTCTCACTCGCCCCTTGATGATCTAACACACAGTGACGCTTATGAGATCTGCAATGATGATCTGCAATGATGAAGAAAGCATCACATGACCATGTTTACACTTACAGGCATAAGGAACTTCTGGATCTCATCCACAGCATGAGCCATCCTCAAATAACACTCTGGAATGGGGGCGAACACCTCAATGTACACATGCAGCTCCATGCTCAAGTGTGCATACTTCAGATCTCCACCCTTCCTCAGCTCTTCTTCCTGCACGTGTGCACAGCAGGTTACACCCAACTTGATCTTCAGTAATAAGAGGCTATTCAACCAGTGCAGAGCTTTCCAATCCATGTTCCTGGAGGTCCACAGATCTGCAGAGTTTAGCTCTGATCTACTTCAACACATCTGCTGGATGTTTCTGTCAGTAACAAAGATCTTAATCAGCTGCTTCAGGTGAGATTCATTAGTGCTGGAGATAAACTCTGCAGATCGGTGGCCCTCGTTGAAACTTCTGCTCTAAATGTTACCTTGTTCTTGTCTCTCATTGATCCTTTTCCCAACACAGAGATCTTGGCCCCCGTATCTTCTTGCAGACGTTTGATGGTGCTGCCCTGCGGTCCCAGAATTTTCCCCACAAAATTAAACTGCAAGAGAAACGCAGATAAATTCTCTCAAGAATGTGTGAAGGAGCATGTGCTGAGAGATAAATTCTCTCCAGAATTTATCTCAAGTGAATTCCTGTTGATTGTAGCCAACGGTTCTAAGCCACAGAAATATGCATCAGTTTGTACAGAGGAAGAATCAGTGCTCAGTAGATGAACACAGTACACAACCACACGCTGTTACACAGCTCAGACGTCCCGTCACTCACCCGTGGGTACTGCTTCACTGGGATCAGCACACGCTCCTTCACACGCACACTCTTGGCTGTGAGCAGGTCCAGATACGTCTCTGTGTCTTTCTTGGGTTCACCTTTCTGAACTCTCTCGATCTCTGTAAAGACAAAGAATCATCTTATAAATAATGACTGCAGTGAAAATTTTGAAGAACTGCATCCCACCCAGCAGGGCCCCCCTCTCAGGCAGAGCATCAAGACTCTTGTGGTTATCAAACACACTTCTAGTGATCTAAACCTCCTCCAGGTGAAACACAGGCCCCAGCAAACGAGCAGAGAGCAGCAGCCGCTGTAACATGTCCTCTAATGTGTTTTAAGAACTTGACTCGGCTGCGAGTTGTTAACTCACTGCCTCTATAAGATTGTTTTTAAGAAACATTTATTTTGTGTGTTGTTAACTTGAGTTTCTGGTGCATCTTCTGTATTGCAGATTCATCATTTCTTTTTAGAACAACATAAAAGAGAATTTATGTCTGTTTATGTTTACAGCTACTACTAACATGAATTCCACTTGATACCAGTGAAACCTACATCAGTGTTTCCTAATAATCTTACTATAGAATAAAATCATGCATTTAAAACTGGTGTTTTCCTCTCACACCCAACAACATCTTACAACTTTACAAACAAACAAAATGTGAACTTAAATCTGTGAATATAACAGTAATTATAGATCATCATAACCAGTAATTATAGAGAACGACAAAAACATACAAAATGCTAAAAGAAAAACCAACAAAATGGCTCTTAAAATCCTTTTCAACGGAAGAGCTTTCTTGTTAACAAAGAGACTTGTACATCAAGATTTAACCTCATTTATCCACTGGTTAAAGTTAGCTTAGGTTTAAACCATTTACACGTATGAATGTAACACAACAGCTACAGATCCTAACTGCATCAAACACACGAGCTGAGTGTAACGCCAATTCTAAGTGCTTAATATAATTATAATAAGTAAGGAATTCTTTATCTTATGAAGATTGTGATAAGCTTGCGCTGTATTGTGTAGCATTAGGACCTGCAGTACTGGTTAATGTTCACTGACCTGCGGTCAGCAGTTTCATGGCGTGAGTAAAGGACGAGTCCAGACTGTCTTTCTCCGCCAGTAACTCCGGCAGATATTTACTGTCGCCGTTGCTCTTGCTCTTTTCGTCCATCGTCGCTCGCGTTTTCGGGGCTTTAATGAAGAATAAAGCTGACGAATGTGGAGGAAATGAAACCGAATTAGTGCGTTGACGCGCTGAACCGGCAGTGACGTCACGGGTCAGGACAGGAGCTTCCGCTGTTGCGCGATGTTCAGCTCCAGTGGGCGGGGCATATACCAATATTCATAGTTGCGTTTTCAAAACCATTTATGTCTTTTAAGGAGAAAATAAAAACAGTTATACATCTAAATGAGGTACTTAGATACCGTCAAACCTAAGTCCATCAAACTAATTATGATTTGAGGAGCAAACAAGGATTTCCATTCAGTTGTTTGAAGTTCAATAAGACTCTATGAATATTCATGATGCTTGCCATCATGAACAACACAATCTCTGATGATGATTGGTCCATTACTTTATAAGTGAGATTTAGGAAAGACTTGTCAGAATAATTTTCATTGAGCTCAGGTCATGCTTATAAGATCAGCAGCAGATGATTTCCAGAAATGTATTGTGATGTTATTTGTATGATTTGTGTGTATTGTTAAAGTGTATTATGAGATGATAGAAGTTAATACCTGTTATCAGTAATAAATTCTCTAAAGAAAATAGACATAAGATCAGCAAACTAAGTCGTCTTTTATATTCAGGAATGTAATTAGGAAGGGCTAAATAAAGTTGATGGGGGTTGATACACATTGTGAGAAGATAAATGTGGGACGAATGGAAACAAAAGATTGAGAAAAGAATCGGGACAGCTGGCATATTCATCAATCTCACACTGCTCCCACACAATGCAACAGAAAGGCAGACAAAGAGCCCTAAATGGGGGAGTTTGCAGCATGCCGTACAACTGCCATACAATAGGGCAGTACAATAGATAAATGGCTGCTTACAGAGTAAAAAGGTTACAATGTGTGTGCTGGTGAAATCTCACACAGGCCTCATTGTGTTTATAGATCAAGTCTTTAAAGTCTAACAATTCGACCCCTGTATCATGCACAAATTTAAGATAACAACAATGAAAGTGTCCTTGAGCGAGACATCTTACCCCCCAGCTGCTGCCAGTGTTGCCCAGTGCTCTGCGTGTTCATGTCTCCTCATTTAACCCCAGTATGAGTCACCATACTTAACCTTTTCATTTACTTTTCCTGCTGAGTCTGAATCCGTCTGGACCCTTTACAGGACGCAACCAAATACCCGGTCTGTCAGTCACTTCTGGTCCAACTGGAGCACCAGGTTCAGTTCAGTACTAAACACTGTAGAACATAAACACCAGGACTTGATGGCACTTGTTTTGATTTAAGTCACAGCCATACATGACAGATCACAGACATCACATTTCAAGTGTACAATACAAGACTCTTGAATGTTCTGTTAGCCGGCCCATGATGCTGTCACAACTCTAAGAACTCCGTTCAGAAACTTCACTTGTACATAAAGCAGGAATCTGAAATGCCTGAATTATTTCAAGTGCCTGTAAATGATACAGCAACTGAATCATTAATCAGATAAACCGCAGTGCTCACGTCCACACAGCCTGCTTTTGCTCATATAAAGAAAACACAACACAACGAAATGCTACAAACTGTTGCTGCTGTTGTGATTAACTGTAACTGTTCAGTGAGCAGAACAGATAATCAAAGGCTTCTGGTGATGTGACTGTCGACACGGAAACACAGTTTCGGCTCTGAGCAACAATAATGCATGAATTCCATAAACATCAGTTCTGTGTCGATTCGATACAAACAGTTGTATTGTTTTCTGTGCCAAGATGCAAAAATCTCTGCCTCCTTTTTTATTCTGGTGCACGCACGCACACACGCCTCTCTTAACATGTAATTTAATAGGTTTTATAAAGTGGAAAATTCATGATTTACCAGTTTATAAAATAACTAACAAAAAAAGAAGAAAACTCTACTGTGCTCCAGTAATACATGGCATTTCACAGACCTGCTCCTCATGGGAAATCGCAAGAACACGTTTCTCTACTACAAAAGCATCAAACTTGAACTTTCAGATGTTGACTACAGTGAACGGAGAGTCACAAAGACTTGCATTTAAATCCACAAAAAATACAGTTTATACATTCAAGATTCAAAACTTTTTGACACAGGGGAAGGCATCAAGTAACTCCCTTTTATCCCCAAAGCAACTCAAGCTGGAGAGTGAGAGACAATCAGAGAGACAAATGTAACCATGATGACCGTGATCATGTGTAACAGTGTGATTAACATTGTCTGAGAGTCCAGCACAGAGAATGAATCAGTCCACAGAGAGCCGAATCAGGGTGTGTGTGTCTTGTTTATATTGACACAGATATTATCCAATCAGAGTTCAGATCATGATTGGTCTTTAATGAAGGAAGCGGATACTCATCTTCTGTTCAACATCCACTTTTTCCAACACCTAAAAGAAGGAAAGTATCATTTTAAAGGGACAGTTCACTCCAAAAATAAAAATGCCCTCATCCTACATTATTTTAAGTTCTCCATGACAACACAAGAAACCTACATGTTTAACTGCAGGTAAAGAGACAACTGAAGGCGTCATTTTTTATATGACAATGTATGTAAATGAGATTTAAGGGGAATATTATCAGTAAATATTTAAATTTCAGTGTGTTCCTCACACAAAGCTATTGACCAGCTTCAGAATCCTTAGAACACAAGCAGGTTGAACATGAGCAGGTGGACTGTTAGGAAATCTTTATGCGTTATTTATGCATCTCTTGCGACGTGAAATCATAAAGCATGTCAAGTCACTCTCAAGTGTTTCAAAGTGAGTGGTTACCCTGATGAATTCACTGAAGGAGATGCACATGTCTCCGTTAGCATCTGCCTCCTGGATGGTCCTGTCTGCAATGCTGCCCAGCTGCTCGTCAGAGATATTCACCCCCACCATCATTCTCAGCACCTGAAAACACACAGACACACAGTTCAAGGTTACGCTCGTGTATCACAAACATTGTTGCCCTCTAGTGACTGGACAGGTGATTGCCGTTCTCTACAAATGTACCATCTACCACTAGTAAACGTGGGTATTTTGGGTTAAGTAGTTTATAAGTTCTGTTAGATTCTATCATGCGATTACACATCCTAAAGCTTTTAAAAATCTATCAACTCATAATTAGCATTAACTCTGCATAGCTGTGCTCATATTTCTGACTCTGTGTGTGTGTGTGTGTGTGTGTCTTCTGTTTACTGTGTGATAATGAAAAGCAGCTTGCAGGTGTTTCTCATGTGTGAGCAAATGACAGACAGCTTATGTTGTACATCATTAACAGTATTCTCTCACCTGCAGGAGCTCATCTCTGGAGATCTTGTCATCTCTGTCGAGGTCGTACAACCGGAAAGCAACTGGGAGGAAATGAGGACAAACCAAAATATTTATTTAAGCTTTAAATCACAACAATAATTTAACAGTAAACTCACACAATGAGAACATACTGTTCTCATTGAGCTGATAGCAGAAGAATGACATTTTCCCGAACAGAGATTAAAAGTTTCTGTGGACTAAAGCAAGTTTTAAAAACAGAGTATTAATATAAACAGGGTGATTCAGATTAGGCCATTTCCAGGTACCCTTCAGGAAACCAAATTCACCTGCTTTGACTGAAACAAAACTGAAGCTAATGTAATTACTGTAAAATAAAGAGTTTCTGAATGTTGATTTCAGATGGATGGGTTTAATCCATCTGATTTCAAATGGATTTAATCAGATATTGTGTATTTTACACTAGTACAGCAAGACTATATCTGATATTCACAATTTAAAAATGTAAATAGGCTAATACTGCTTTTTATTACTGCACTGCTATTATAATGTAACCATAGTAACGATTGTACAAAAGCAGTAAGACACTCAATGCTGTGCTGTATTGTTAGAGTCACGATTGCAGAGAGGCTGCAGGACGTCCGCCTCACACTCTGGACAGAATAACTTCAGCTGTCACTACACACAGTATAGCACAGCCTCTCGGTCCATGAAGCGAATGCATGAGAGGTTTGGGTGGAACTCACAGAGGAGTTTGTTCATCCTGCTGTTGAGTGGCTCTCCTGAAGTCAGGTCTTTGTTTTTCTCGTAGTCCTCCACGGGACGGAAATGAGCCAGAGTTCTCATGAAACCCCGAAAATTTACCTGATCCTCACTGAAACAGAAATGAGACAGATGAAGGGAATTGAGTAAGATCCAGAATCAAATATAGAATCCAAATGTCAGGTGATTAGATTACTGGAAGGGTTGTAAATATTTGATCTATCAGCACATGGTCGTTCCCACTAGATATCTGCACCTGAAGATAATCTCAGCAGTGAGCAGAGAGAAGAACTGACATTTGAAATGTTTATGAAGAAGTTTCTCACCCCTCTGGAAAGAACGCATTAATTATCCGATCGCCAAGAGGATTTATGGCTAACTCAGGAATCCTCTGAAAGTCTTCTCGGCTGAAAGAGAGAGAGATTATTTTACATAACATCATCTGATGACATTAAAAACACTTAAATACACATTTTTTTACACTTAGCAATAAGATTATTACAGTACAATATAAGGTGTCAAAAACTGCACTGAACAGCACAAACAAACTTCGGCAACTTTAAGAGTTTCTCAAAGTTGCCATTAGATCATATAATGTTTAAGCAGTACAGTAGAGTACAGTACAGTACAGTGTACAGTACAGCCAAGCCCTTATTATGAGAAAACATGACTTGTTGACTTTAAGTGTGAGCAGTAATACTATGATTAATGTATCAGTCAGTGTAATTAGTGAAGAAAATCTCATAACAGTACAAAAGAAAGCAACAGATTCTAACAAAGAGGGAGTAAAACCGGATTAATGCAGAAAACTCAAACACGTAAAGTTTGCGTGTGTGTAAGCGTCACACTCCATCAGGGGACACGCACGCGCTCCATCGGGGGACACGCACGCGCTCCATCGGGGGACACGCACGCGCTCCATCGGGGGACACGCACGCGCTCCATCGGGGGACACGCACGCGCTCCATCAGGGGACACGCACCTCACCGCTCTGATGTCTGAATCTATTTACTATTCAAACACTTATAACAGTCTGGAAGATGTTTTGAGTGACAACAAACCCCATGATCCCATCATGATCAAACACTGAGCTTGCTTGTTGAGCTTACCACCATCTGACCTGGTTTTAAACCACAGAGAATGTTGTCAACACAAACAATGTCACTCAAGGACATTGAATATTTGCAATGAATTGTAATGAAACTAAATTCAAATTAAACACTGAGCCATTTTGTCCTGGACAAAAGTTCATCAAATGTTTTCAAAGCCTGAGGCAGTTGTGTTTATCAACACAAATAAATCAGTTATGATCAGAGGGATTTTAAACAAACCAATCACACAGACACAACCCGTTTTCTCTTTCAGCTCATACGTCAAGTGTCGCCTCACAAGGTAAACTGCAGTTTTACTCAACTCATGTCGTGTGTGTTTGTGGTACCTGAGTGCTCCGTTCTCTCCTTTATCCAGACTGTGAAACCGGCTGTACAGTCGAGTGATCTGACTGTGGGAAACTGAAACACACACAGACTCTGATTAAAGACAGTAAATATTCATGATCCACACACAGAGCTGTGTCACAAGACAGATTAAATGCTAGGTTAGTGCTCAGTCTTATCTGAATGACCTAACAAACTGTATATGTTTCTCACAGCCCAGAACACAGATAATGAGTATTATTATATTACAGGAACATGGAGATTAGACTGGGACCAAATACATAACACAACACAAACAAATAACTTTTTCTACATTTTCTAACATATATGCAGGATTGATTTTGGTTTGCATTTTCCTGTGAGTTCTATATTATTTCTAAATCTGTTTTGTGAACTGTGACAAACTCTAACGACAGGAAATATCTGGAATATACTTTGTTTAATTTATGTAGCCCTTATGTCCATGATGTTCAGTGTTTGTCTTATGAAGCACCTTGTTCTGGAGAAACATTGTCTCGTTTCACTGTGTACTTGTATATGGCTGAAATGACAATAAACTCCACTTGTAACTTGTAACTTGTAAAGTCTGTTCACATTAATAAAGCTGCGCTGGAACAATATGCGTTTGTGAAGTGTTATATAAATAAATTCAACTGAATCAAACTGAATTGAGAACAAAATGGAGTTGTTTTGCCTGTGTTTTTTGTTTCACCACAGTAAAACAGTGTGGCCAACCACATGAATGTAGCATGTTCCACAACAATCCAGACTTTATCCACACAGATTATCGTTGTCATGTGAGTAAATATCCCACATGATAATCACTGGATACAAGACACAGAAGACACAGAGTTCAAACATGTCTAGTTACCATCATCAGTGTGAAATCCGGAATTCTTCTCGAGTCTGTCATTCTGACACAGCATCAGCGCATGTGTCAGTCACAACCAAACCCAAAATTTACCGTCACAAAACTCATACTCACATCCGGTTTCTCTCTTGATTTCCTCAATGTCCTCTTCTCTGAGTAAAGATGACGCTCTGGAGCCCATGACTGCTGTGCTGACCTCAGATCACATCAGGACCTGCCCACAATAAAGACTCTGCCGGGAGAACAGTTCGCGTTCACGGGTGCCTCACGAGCTTTATTACCCGTACGGATCAAATCATCTAGATCCGAAGTTTGAGAAGCTACAGCCGGGTCGGAGTTTGACTGTGTGACGTCAGTCCCCGTCATTCTGTCCTCGTGAGCGCTGTGGACACGCCTGTTCGAAAAGCGAGCGCTGTGATTGACTGGTGTGTGGGGGCAGCTGAAGTGGGCGGGATTTAAAGGGACAGGCGTGTGGTTTCTGTTGAAGGCGGAACATTAAGCAGTTCTTAGAAACACAAATAAAGCGGATGACAATGAGATGAGGAAGACATATGAGAAAACACAACCTTCAGACCACAACAGCACAAAAGAGATACACATATAGAACGTCTTTCAAAATGCAAACACAGAAACCCCAAAACTTCTCTTTTCAAATGTATGCCAAAGCTTTTTGCATGCGAATGCTATAATACGGTACTTAAATTGTGTTTATTTAAGTGTTGTAACCTAATTTGATCAAACGTTTGTACCTCTAAGACTCTAAAAATGATCCAAAAACAAAGCACAACTACAACGTACAAAAACAACAACATACATCAGGGTAGATGATAGATTACATTTTCTGAATAAACTACACAGTCTTTTGTTAAACTCAGTTTACAGTAATTCCAGAATTCTTTTGATAAACCTAAACCTTGATAAACCTGCTGTCTTTTAAATCGGTCTGTCTGTTCTGAAATATTTGTGTATAAATGAGGGCAGTTCATGACGTCAGTAAATATTGATGCCGGTTGTTGCTCATGCAGGATCTCTGCACGCGCTAACCTTTCAGCTGGCAGCACTGCAAATAAAAACAGCCTAATTATACGACAAGATTCACATACAACATTTATAATTGTATATACAAAATCCAACATGGAGCCCTGGTTCCATCTGGAAAGGGTCCTTGATATGAGAAAGTTTTCACCATGCCAGGTGAAGTAGTTGCAACACTTTTATTGGGACAGATTTCTGTGCCTGAAAGTAAATACAGGTGTTGGCGTACATCTCAGTGTTGATATACGAATACAAAATGTCATTTATGCCAAGAACCGTTGAGCAGTTTTATGTAACACAAAGCTTACTGTTTTCCGCCCTCAGCTGGACTCACATTTACCCAGCAGACACTTGCATCCGAGGGGTGCTGTTTTTGGAAGACGTTTCTGCAGTCGTGTAAAGCTGCAGATCACCTCACAAGTTCCAGCAACTTCATCTGGGCGAGATCTTCCTCTGCTCGGATATCCCGGTGTTTTAACGCTGTGTGCATGAATATATCTCGGGTTTTCGGCACTTGTACAGAACAAGAGCTCTGCTGTGAACGGAGAGACATTTGTAAAGTGATACCTCCACACCACACACGAGTGGAAAGGCACTTTCAGGGCTTCTGAATCGCGCGCTTGTCTTCAGAGCGCAGGTGCACCAATGCAGAAATGGAGAAGTAGCTGCTGTCAGTTCTGCTTGATTTCAGATGGATGGAAACATGAGACGGAGGAGACAGATCTGTTTATAGACTTTTTATTTAAAAAAGACTTTTCTAAATATTGTAAGAGTATCATACACTGTGTTGATTGGGGGCTCATTTGCTTTTGTGAATGGGATTTGACAGCACAGCCTGTGGGCCACAGGACACCTAATTCTCTGCTAGTTGCAAAACTGGTCACGAAGGGGCGCTATATCACAGCGCTATGACAATAATAAAGCTTTCAGTTGTGTGTAGAAACGTCTACAAACTACAAAACTGCAAAAAAAGTATTTTGCAGTATTACTCATGGTAGTTTTCTACAGTAATGAGAATCGCCATTGAGAATACCAAGAGAATATTGAATATTACTATAAATATGAATTTATAGCTTCCATTCACAGACACAAAACAATGACATTTTGAAAATGTTCTGCTTTAGATCTTGAGCTATTTTGAACTTATGTCCAAATTTTCAAAATTTCCAATCTCAGTTTGAAGTGCTTCTCACAAGCAGTTTAACTAATGAGCTCTAATATAAAACAACAGACTACATTATAAACCACTGCTGCACACACACACAGTGGTTTTGATGAGGTAATCTGGGGTATTACCACGTTCCCTCAGATCCTTCATTTCTGTCATCTCAGAGGAAATCACCCTCATCATTATGACTCTTTCTTTCCAGGCCCAAAAGAAGCCCCAGTCTGTTTCTCTCCTTCCTAGTGTTTTATCTCTGTAATTATGCATAAATATGAATCTTGCCAGTCATGAAGAAATGTCTCTGTTCATCTTTCTGTTCCAGCCTCAGGCTGAATTCAAGAGAGAAGATGTGGAGGTGTTACATTTCTGAGGACATTAAACACACACGCTGCGCGTACACACACACACACACACACACACAGATGTTTGGCTATTTATAAACTGGATGTGTAATCCAGTATGGAACAAATTACAACAAGGAAGTTAATTCCAAATATTTAGTATCTTAATTGTTTCTCTTTATAAGCATTAAGACTAAACAGATCTATTTAGATCTACTTATTCATCTACTTTTCCACTATCAGAAAAAAACTAAAATGTAATAATAAGAGGAGATAATTTCCCAGCTCTGCTGTTCGTGAGCTCTGTTCCCGTGGATTGTGTATCTTCAGGGACTTCGGGGAGTATAAAAGGGTTTAACCCCTCCAGATCTGCTCTCCCTAAATAAACTAATGAGCCAAGATCTCTTATAAGATCCTGTCTCAAGCCCCTCTCTGCACTTCCTCTTGATTTCCCGCGTTCTGCAGGAAACAATATCTATTCTTGATGGACTTGTATCACACGTCATGGTTTATGTGAGAACAGCCAGTCCCTTGCATCAGTTCTCATGATGCATTATGGGAACTGAACCTGTTTTTCAGAGTCTTCTCTTGCAGTTTTATAGGTGGAGGGTAAGAATTGTTTGATTGTTTCCTGTCAGACAAGCAGATAAATTAAAGATCTTCCGACAGATACAGTCTGGACTTGTAAAACACCCGTCAAAAACATTTATATTGGTCGGGTTGTTTTTCCTGAGAAACATTTCATTATTTAGAGTTTAAGCTTCAATAGTTCAGAAGACTTAATATATTTCAACTTTGATTCAGATGACATGATGAAAAAAGAGGCCAGTGGATTAAGAAAATGAATAATTTTCATGCAGATAAGTAAAACACTGAATAAATATAACAAAAACTGCCTGAAAGGTAAATATCTCCCATTGCCTTCTAAGAGAAACAATTGAAACATTAAAGGATTCTGATAATCCTGTTTCTGTAAGTGGAAATGTGAGGATGACTGTTCGTTTCAGGTCCCTGTGGTCTGACTTTCTCGCTCTCTGTGTGGGAACCGTGATTTTGGACACAGTCTGTTTTTCCCATCCCCGTTTTTCTCCGTTTCAGTTAAAAAATAGTCCCGCACTCACAGGCCCCCGAAACAAACCGGTTCCAGCCCGCCTGTTCTCTTCTTCTCACAGAGGCTGGGAAGAGAAAGGTCAGAACACTTCTAATGGGTTTCTTATGGACGCAGGTACCAAAGGGCCCCCATGACACAGGAAGTGGTTTCCATGAAAAACCAAAGCAGTTTTTCACAGACCTCTATCATTTTTCCAAAACATAACAGCTCTTGTTGCAGTTGCAATAGCAGGTGTGAAATCAGAGATGAGACTCACCAAATGAATGACTCGTGATTTAATTTGTAAATAACTGACGAGTGAATAACTGGCTTCAGTTTGTGAGTGCTGTATTTTACAGTCATTATTAAATCATGCAGTATTACCATTATATTCTTAACTGTACTCTTAACCCCATGCTGTAGATGTGACCTTCTCTTCTGTGTTTTACCTGATCTAAAAACACAGCTGAGATACTAAAGAGAAATAAAGGAGAAAGATGCTCTGTAGGAGAGAAAGACTTCCTGATGCTCACGTTTATATATTGTGTGTGAAAAAGACGCATGAGTAATTCTCTTGAGCTTTATTTAATTCAACGCTTGACGTTTCTCGGTGGGAGTTACTGTAACATGCCAGAAAATAGAGGTTTTGAATATAATCACAGCATTAATTCAACATAACAAAACCACGGGAATCCAAGAACACAAATAAAGAGAATCTGAACAGTGGTAACATACTTTATATACAATATAACAGACCTGCTGTACATCTGTGACCTGCCAAATGAATGTTATTAATGGTTTCTTCACAGATTGGTTCTTTCAAACTCAATTTTAATGAAAAACATTCTAAATATAATATGCATATGTAATAAACAACACGATTCATTTGCCAGGTGAAAATATTTTTTGTCATATTATTTTATGTCGAAGGAAAATGTTATTTCACTTCAGTTTCGTAAGCTGTCAATCAACCAGACTACAGGCAACCTTTAAACTTAATTCAAGCGAGTATTGTTGGTTAATTTTGTAATCTTATCTGTCTTATTAAATATAGCTTTTCGTCTCACCGATTAAATCCTGGATAATCCAAACAACTGAAGGAGGTTATGGGTTCAGTACTGTAGAATGATTCGGACACAATCAGTTCGATTTACTGAACAAAATTCATTCGAATCATTTGTGTAAACCAGTTCGAACTGAGGAACATGCGACATGTGGACTATATTTTACACTAGAAAAATGAAATATGTCAAAATTAAAGCGTCTGCACAAACAGTTTAAAAGACAGCTGAAGTCAAGCAACGGGCCTTGACGATAGTACAACATAACATGTGACAAGGGTATAACCGATTTATTGTATTAATATGTAAAAAAACATAAATTAACATATTCAATCGGCCACCTTTTAATGAATAGCCTAAATATTTTTCTTACGTGAGCGCGCACGCGGGATAAACGTGTTGTTCATTTCCGCATCATTAAGGTGGGGGAGGGGCTGGTGAGGATCGAACAGACGCGCGCATTTTAATTATTCATGTTTTTCAAACACGACTAGTTTAATTAAACATACAGATCACATGCCGTGTGTCGTGTAATAAAACGTACTCATGAAGTCTAGGGGACAATAAATTGACCAGTCTCGTATGTATAAACAGTAATTCCCCGCTGGATTTACCTCAGTTTCCTGACGCGTCGCTGGATTTACCTCAGTTTCCTGACGCGTCGCTGGGTTTACCTCAAGTTTCCTGACGCGTCGCTGGGTTTACCTCAGTTTCCTGACGCGTCGCTGGATTTAGGTAAGACACCGTTATTCTTATGCTGCCATAAATGTATCTGCTCTTGAGTAATTCATAATTCAATATTGACCAGTCTGACGTCACTAGTCGACTAAATATGTCTGTAGAATTTGTCTGTGGGTATGAATATTATTAATAGTTGTGATTTCTTATCTGACGTGAATGTGGAGGGTGTGGTGCATTATATTTGAATGCTCGGGCAGGTTAAAGGGAAGTAGTCTGGTTGCTATAGTTGCTAGATGGATAAAATCTTGCTGATATATATGAGGGATATATATATAGACAGGCAAGCTGACAGCATGAAACAGCTTAATGAACGTAGTTTTGTTGTGTTCATGTTTTTTCTTTTAAAATCTTTTTTAAAAGTTGAGTCAAGTTTGTGTCTTAAAAATGTCACTAGCCTTTAGTTTCTGTCACATCTGTGAAACTTGTTATTGGTTAGCAGTAGGTTGTGTTCGGGTGATCTTTGTTCCACAGAGCATTTCACTGGACATTTAATGATGTTTGTGGGTATAAGATGACAGCTGTGTTTTTGGCCTGTTTTCCTGGAAGGATTTTGGCAGCTGTTAAGGGAAACTACACTGCAGTCTAGAACAGTAAACATATAAGACTGCTTTTAACAACACACAGGTGACAACATCCGAGTAGGTGATTTTAAAATAATAACCTGTTAAGACATTAATGTGTTCTGACTGTATGACAGATCTGGAAGCAGCACGTTTACATTTGTGTGATGTATGAACAGAGTTTGACTTCACAGCACAACTGTGTTTGTGTTCTGAGTGTTTGATAGCACCATCTGATAAACTGAAAAGATTAAACCGCAAGAAACCATGAGAATCTTTGCATATCTGTCAAATTATTTGAAAATCACATAGCTGTTGTTTGTTGTGTGTGAAACATAACTAATCTATGATTAAGTGAAATGAGAAGTTGTTAGTTTGGGCGTCTAAACTGGTCGTGTTTACTCACCATCCAGTTTTTCCCTTTACCATCCAATCCTTCTAATAACAGTCTTTATATAACTCATAGTTACCATGGCTTTAAAGAGGAACACAGAACAGTATGTAGTTCTTGTAAGTTGTTTTTGTGTTGTTTGGGCTCTATTCAGAGTCTTCCACTAAAACCCTATGATTGTTTTCAGTGAGGATCCACCCGAGATTTAATTTCATTATTTGCTCATCATCTCTGGAGGCCTCAGATTTTATTCTTCATTGTACACATTTCAAATGATGACTTCACTTATGACATGTAAGAACCAATGATGTTTGTCATCAGTGATGTCACCCCGGCTTTGGCATCATTCTGAAATCTGAATTCAGAGTGAAATTTCTTTTTCTGTGCCACTCATATAACTGAAGCCTTATTTATTGATTGTATTGATGTTGAAGTATTAATGTTTTTCTGCCTGAGTGTTTATTATTTTAAACATGTTTCATTATATTTGGTGTAAAACCAAGTGCGCAAAAATACTGTACATTTAAATATCTCAGTTAGGCTGAAACCAATGACACTTTGATTAACTAAGAATTTAATTAAACTGTATTATTAAATGAATGTGGCCATTAAAAAACAAACAAATCCTGAACATATTTTAATTAAAATACATAAAAAACATTATGCAATCATTAGCACACAATAAAGGAACAGAAGAGAATGTTTCAGAGCCAAAATTACAATGTATGGTTTGAAAAGGACAGTTTGAAAAGTAAAGTGTGTTGTGCTGTTTAAATCTTTCAGCGTGATTGTAATTTATCTGTGCAATGCAGCTCCTTTACAGAGATTCATTTAGCATTTGTTCTAGAAGAGATTGCTCAGTTCAGCACACAGTAAAGAGCTGTACTTGATACAGTGGAGATAAACAGATTTGCTGCATTTGATCCTGTTGTTTTGGGCCAGTAAATATTCTTCTAGCCCATCATGGCCAATATGGGATAAATCTTGATTTGGTTTCTTTGTTTTGGTCTGTCTTTCGATAACCAGAAATCATGATAAACTTGACATAAGAAATGTCTGCAACTGAACTTTTAAGAAAATAAGACAGTTGCTACAGATATATCAAATATCATATCAAATAATCAAAACACGCCTTCAGATTGTCATTTCAACATCAGACAGATAATCACAGTAGCAAGTAGTTTCTCGTGAAATAATAATGAAAACATTGGATTTTATTACCCAGAATTCCTTGCTTGTAGGTAGTACCATCTCACATTTTGAATCCATCTTTCCTGTAGCCTCTGGGTCTAATCATACGAGAGGGCAGGAGAACTCCCCCCACAAAGACATCAAAGCATCCATGAATCAAACTCAACACAGGCACTTCTTAAGACATTCTGAAGATGTCTTTAGGTTGACCAGTGATTGTGAAAGGAGATAGCCCTGTCTCTTCATTTATCTTTCTATTTGTTTCCTTCACTCTCTTTGGTTTTTACCCTTGGGTAACAGCAGCAGGTGTAAGCATGGGGAAAATCCTCTTGCTTATGCTCTGAAATGTTCACTTACACCTGGTGTGTGTGTCTGCCTGCGTGTGTGTGTGTCTGCGTGTGTGTCCGCGCGTGCGTGTGTCCGCGTGTGTGTGTCCGCGTGTGTGTGTCCCCGTGTGTGTGTGTCTGCGTGTGTGTCCGCGTGTGTGTGTGTCCGCGTGTGTGTGTGTCCGCGTGTGTGTGTCCGCGCGTGTGTGTGTCCGCGCGTGTGTGTGTCCGCGCGTGTGTGTGTGTCCGCGCGCGTGTGTGTGTCCGCGCGTGTGTGTGTGTCCGCGTGTGTGTCTGCGTGTGTGTCCGTGTGTCAGGGCCACTTTACCACCCTTGTATGAACAAGTGCATGGTTTTGTTATTCAAATAATGAAGGCTGATCTCTTTTCAGACATGCCCAATTATCGTTTCTGATTTCAGTCATTCCAAGAACAAGGTCGGAAAAATAGACGGATAATGTATGTGCTTGAAGCAACATATTTCTCACACTTGAGAGAAGAAGAATGACAACAGGTGATTGTCTGAATCTTTGGCTGGTACTGCTTGAGTTCACCTGAGGCTCAACGGGAACTCGATATGATATGAATGTTATATGGGACATGAATATATCCCAATGATGTGCTTTACAAGGACATGCATCCTTTTAAATTAAAGTTTTTAGTGCATTAAAGCTGCATTGGAAATCATAGACATTACAATAAAAGTCATTTTGTATAATTTAGAATATATTACAGTAGAACAAATTCCGATTTATATTAAAACAAAGAAATTGTAAGAAAGTAGTAAAAACAGAAATGTGAAATGACCAAAAAATTGGAAAGTATCCATGTTGGCTCAAATAAATAAAAAAAAGTACAGAAACCGTAAATATGAGTTCCAACAAAACACAATAAGTCAGAGGAAACCGCAGTTCATTTAAAGCAATCATCGAGAAAAAAATCACTCACAAACAAAAAACTTTTTAATGTGACAAAAATCACATTAAAACTATTATAAAAAAGACAAGTGTCCAGTTTAAAGACAAATAAATTGTTCATGATTTTGGCACAAATCAAGTAAACGAATAAAAAACAAACGCCTGTCTGTCTGTGGATTATAAAAACCATTTTTTTCAATTCTAAACGTCTAAACAGCTGGAAAGTGAATCTCATGAAAATGGCATCCTGATAACAACAGAAGAGAAAGTGAAGCTTTATGCTTTATGTACATTTACAAATCAATTCTCTGTACTGTCATATTTATGACATTCTCAAAGCAGTAATGCAGTCTTTTTTCTACAGCACAGTACTGCATAAATGACAGTAATTATAAAATACTACAATGATGTTTTAAAAATATTAATGGCGCTGAAATAGTCTTCATTTTCTTTAATAATGTCTTCTTTCTCTTTTGTGATGAAACATTTTCATCCTAAAATCCTTTCAACAGTAAACTAACTACTTTTGTATACCATGAGTGAATCTGTGATGTATTAACACACTGCTGCTCTGTGAAGCTCTGATCTCTTTCACTCAGTCTGCGTGGTAAATGCTTGCAGCCTCTGCAGTGTTGTGTGGGAGCAAAGCAACAATCTGGAAATTTCAGCTTCTAGGCAGATTGGCGGGATGAATTGGCTTGTTTTAGGTAAAATAATCAGGGACAGACAGAGGCTCTACACACAGCACCTGTTTCTCTTTGGTTGTTCAGCTTGAACAGTAACAGAAAACGTAGCTGATATATTACTATGGGACGTTTTACCTTTTCAAATGAAACCTTTTTTAAGCATTTTGTACTATTTTCTAAGTGCACCATGTTTCTTTCTGAGACTTGGTTCCTCATTCTGTTTGGATCGGTGGAGGTCCATTTCTGTCCTGTTTATAGGGTGTACAGTTTACAGTCTGTTTAATCATCTGAATCCTCTCGGGCTGTTTGATCTCTTTGGTTTGGAAGCGACAGGTATAGCATTTAAATGACAAACACAATCAAACATGCACAGCTTTTAACCTTTGATCATTTTCAATCATTTTCTCAGTTTTTCTGGCACTCTGTATCTCAGTACGGCCTCCAGACTGACTCGTCTATGCGCGTTGATGCGCTTATCGCTCTGGGTGAGTTGCTATGGCTACCGTCGGCTTCCACGCCATCGCTCTGGTTACCGAGGCTAGCATTGATCAGGCTGTTGTTTCCTGTGATGTTGTTTCCGGCTCCACCTGCTGCAGTGCAGGATGTTAGCATGCGGGGGGGCGACCTTTCGCCCCCTGATCCGGCTCCGCCAGTTGGAACCATGGAGAACTGGTAGGAGCCCGACCCGGTGCCATAATACAGGTGATAGGGCGAGGAGTTAGTCTGGAAGTGGGAGTTCTGGTTCTGGTTGCCAGGATACGGAGGTGGCAGGTAGGTGTGGTAGCGGCCAGAGGTGGGCACGCTTGCCACGCTGAGACCTCCGATTCCAGTGCTGGACGGGTTGGCAGAGTAGGTGAAGGGACCCGGATAATGCATGTGTGAGTCAGAGAAACGAGGGGCTGTCAGCGGGGACAGAGATGGAAATGACGGTCTCTGCGGGAACAGATCAGTACCTGAACGAGAGAGAGAGAGAGAATGATGGAAACACGTCTTCAGCATAATCACATAGACATTTGATGTTTTCAAAGTAAAGTCTCTTTAAAAGTTGCTGACACGAAGTCAAGGGGTTGCAAGGTGTTTTTTATGTTCTGAGAGGGTGCTAGTGTTTGTTAGGCTTTACTAGGTCTTGCTAGTTAACTGCATTGTTGCTATGTGGTTACCAGGTGTGGCCCAGGTCAAAAATATGTAATTCATTTTTTAACCCATTTTAACGGCCATCAGATAAAAAAATCTGAGCGAGTGATGCAAGTTGCAAATGCAAGAATATTTGTTTACAAGGATATGAGTTCAACAGTTTTGTGAGTGTCTGTAGTGTATATTTATATTTCATTTACATTTTTAGCTGATTGTGACCCCTAAAAATGCAGTGCTCTAGATTGCCATCTACTGTAAGATGTAAAAACCACATGGTGAACAGATAGTACAGACAAATGTGATTGACTGAAGACAATATAAAAGACAGTGTAAACTCAGTTTCTCAACTTTATGAGGAAGAGGATGATGAATGATGACTGGCATGCTGTGAGTTTGTTTTTTATGTCCTGTGGGTCAGACTCATGATGCAGGTAATGCATAAAATGAGAACAGGTGTAAGGAGAACATCTGTCCATCTGCGTTCTGTCCACACACACACACACACACACACACTGGTTTTCTATCTGTTTGGGCCAGTTTAAACTGTTCTCTGGCTCATATGAGCAGTGGCTGCTGGTGCAGGCTTTGGCATGCCAGTGCCTCAGGGTGGAGAAAGCTGACTGTGCGTGTCACTGACTTGTTGAAATATTTCTCTGTTTGTCTGAGGCACTGAGTCCGTTTACAAACTGGAACAGAGAGAGAAAAACATGCAGTTCTATTTGAATGTACTCAAATTCTGTTTACAGGGACAATTTTCTTCATTTTCTCCTGTTGAGATTCTGTGCTCTCTCTCTCTCTCTCTCTCTCTCTCTCACTGAGCGGTGTTGATTCTTTTTTCTGCCTGTTTTTATTCTTATCCCTGTATATTTTTTCCTAGCAGACTCATCTCACACACACACACACACACAGACGCCATATGAAATGAATTACAATAAATCGAAATTTGAGAAATAGACAACAAGATGTAACAGCCAATCTGTGGCAAGACCCTTTAGAGTCTGATGTACAATGAAAAACAATTTAAAACAGTCTTTCTTAAATGTGACTGTTTGTGTCTAACTGCCTCACACATGATCTGCATTAGTATCTGTCTAAAACGGTCAAAACAGAGAAATAACAACATGGAAATCGAGAGAGAGAGAGAAAGGCATAGAGGGAGGGGGGCATAAGGGTCTTTGTCAAATAAACATTTGTTGTGCATTTTATGTTTGTTAAAATTGTTTTTTTTTAATAAATGCTTTTGTTCATTTTCTGAAGAATTACAGAATTACAGACATTTTCATTTTTAAAGCATTAAAAATAGTGCTTTGATCTTTCTGGCAACATATTTAAAGGACTGGCATTATAACAGTTTTTTTGACCACATGGTTTAAACAGAGGTCTTCTTTACACTTAGATTGTTGTCTCATAAGGTTTAACTTATAAATGAAAAGGTTCTGGCACAAATGGCACCTAACAATGTTGTTGTATTTTTGGTCACCACAGTGAGCAGTTCATTTTGGCGAGATCCACTAACCCACAGTCAAGCGTGTAACCCAGCTCAGTACAGAGGTTTGCCTCATTTGACTATGTGTAAAAAGTGATTGTGTTTGTTAACAGAAGAGCGAGCAGTAGCCAGTCGGCAGGAATTGTGCATGTTTGTGAGGGGGATCGGAGCTCTGGTGAAGATGCAAATCTCGGTCCTCACCTGGAAAATGACAATGCAAAGATAGATGGATTACACCTGGAGCAGGCAAATGATGTGGCCAAGAGAGAGGAAGACGGACAGAGTGCGAGACAAAGAGAGTGGGAGAAACAAAGACAGAAAAATACTAAAATACTCTACTAATACTAAAATAGATTATATGTCTTTGGTTCAATATGTTGGAAGTTAAAAATAATATACATTCAATAATTTGGATGGAAGATTATTTTCTGCCCCAAGGTTTGAGTTTTTGCTATGTGGTTTTACGCCCGACTGGTGATATAAACCCACAACAACCAACCAACATTCACTAGTTACAAGTCATTAACCAGACTATATACAGAAGGCCAGAAAGTCTTTAGATGCTTAAGTCTAATTATAAATGCATGGATGCCATTGTATCAGGTGACAAAATATCAGACCAAGAGGCATCTGCCACCAAATAATGGCAGATCTCTTCTGAGAGGCAATTTCCCTTTCCTCAATGCCATTTGAATTGAATGTTTGATCTTAGATTTAAGATTGCTACTGAACCTGCACATAATACCTGAAGAGCTCATGGGGAACTGATTGATTTCTAGGCTAGTTTTCAAATGTTAGCTGATGGTTGTATAAATGTTTAGGTGTTATTTAGCAGAAACTGAACGTTGATGAATGACAACTGAAGGTTATGTTGCTCAGGCACGTGTGAGAACCTGAGACGCACGCAAACATGTAAACCTTGTGTGTTTACGTTAGAGCTGTAGTCCATAAGACAACACGGCACGTCACATGCAAACCAACTCACTTCTGCCATCTTATACACACACTGTCACCATCATCACAGCTCAGATTACCATTCACAAACATCTGTTACTGTACACCAGATTCACCCAGAATCAGGTCATTCAGTCATCGGCAGAACCAACTGACAGTTATTGTGTCCTGCAGTGAGAAATACTGATATTACTGACTCTAAACTTGTGCTGCATCATTATTGTTGACCATCACGGTAAATAAAATGAATTTACTGTAAGTCTCTTGATCTCTCTCTGAAGCATTTATGATGAAACAATGCTGTTGGATTTAATTACTGCCACAGGGTGTTTTGATCTGGGTGAGTCAATAATACACTCACACGCAAGTTTGAACCACAGAACACATGACTGTCTGATCCCAGAGAAAAAAATCACATTACTTTTTCTGACAGCAAAGTGATGTCACAGAGAACAAATGGAGCCTTTTCTTATAGTCCACCTCTGATCAGATGTTTCTCTAGAGAACGAGGTCTCAGTTTTCTCACACACTTCTCTGTCCTGTTGAAAAGACCTGCATTGCTGGTATATGTGGTGTTTTGGATGCTGGTTCCCAACAGGGGATGTAGGTTGATTATCAAACAAGTGTGTTTGTGAGAATACACTTTAAAAAAGGTGTTTTATGATAGAACCATAGAAGAACCATTTTTGCCTGTATATGGTTCCATAAAGAACCCCTTAAAATCAGTGGAAAAAAGGTAAGAGAAAGAAATGTTTTTTAAGAAACATTGACTGAATGGTTCTTTGAGGAACCATTTACATTTAGTCATTTAACCCAGTGGTTCTCAAAGTGGGGTCCGCGGACCCCTAGGGGGCGCACTGCCTGGGGGTCCGTGGAAAGTTTGCTACAAAATATAATCAAACCCGGAGAAAGTGCAGGGACCATCGTCTACTCCCGCGTGTGTAACGTTAGAACAATGAGAATTCGGCTTTTACATTACGTCAATCTACGGTGACGCATTGCTGCCACACACTTATTTTTTTC
>JAZGTI010004211.1:0-28790 GCA_036877585.1 Botia kubotai | reverse complement strand
CATGTTTTTACAACCTCCCAGCATATCCTTCAGTCTTGCATTCAACGGTTTGACCAGTCTCAGCCTCACGCGTGCTGCATGTGAGTTGGCCACGCCCACTTATTTACATTTCGCGGTATACACGGAATAAAAAATTATTTTACGGTACACATTTCATTCCGCGGTAACAATATATACCGTCATACCGCCCAGCCCTAATACATACATACATAAAATATATACAATAAAATATTAGACGTTTACAGTTTACAAAGCCCTAGCTGACGTCTAACTTAGCTAACAAGCCAACAGTGGCAAGGAACCAAAACTCCAATGATGTATAGATGGAGACAGAATCCTTGGGAGAAGCCAGGCTCCAACAGGAGGGCCAGTTTTCCTCTGGCACTTTAAAACTGCAATTTGTAACTGTTTTAGATACAAACAGAGTTAATTTTGATAAGTTATAGTTAATTATTGATGGAAAACTGATATTTGATAATATGTCGGGCACTAAGAGACCGTGCCAACAAAAACCAATGAGACATTATATTACTAATTGCAGCCATAACGTCACACTGCTATGACTAAGCAGGGAACAAAATAAAGCTAAAAGTTGCCATGTAAGTAACAGTAGGTTTACTAAAGAAGTCTATCAAATCCTGATGATCTGTCTCAGGGTCATTTCATCCAGTCCCCCACCATCTGGTATCAGAGTTTGGATCCAGCTGACTACAGGACCTTAGGGAATGAAAGACAGACAAATTTAGTGTGAAGCCAGTACATCTGTTCTTGTGGGAAGTGTTCGTGGTTCCGGTTTACCTAATTAATGCAGCCTAATAATCCCTTAGGGTATTTGAGTAATAAATCCATATGACTATGTGTAGGCAAGATTAAAGAGATGGGTCTTTAGTCTAGATTTAAAAAGACAGAGTGTATCTGTCTCCCAGACAACACTGGGAAGACTATTCCAAAGTTCGGGTGCCAAATATGAGAAGGATCTACCACCAGCACTTGTTTATGAAATTCTGGGTACTAATAGTTGGCCAGAATTTTCAGATCGCAGTGAACGCGAAGGACTATAATAGGAGAGGAGCTCGCTTGTATTGAGGAGCTAAACCATTCAGGGCCTTTTAGGTAATAAGCAGAATTTTAAAATATATATACGATGCTTGATAGGCAGCCAGTGTAGAGTTGACAAAACTCGGATTATTTGGACATACTTGTTTGTTCTCGTGAGAACTCTGGCTGCTGTATTCTGAATCATTGTTTTTGGATTAATCTTGCAGGGTAGCCACCAAGTAGGGCGTTGCCATAATTGAGTCTTGATGTCATGAATGCATGAATTAATTTTTCAGTGTCTGATTTCAAGAGCATGTGTCGTAGTTTTGATATATTTTTAAAATGAAAAAACACAGTTTAACAAATATTGGAAATATGGCTTTCAAAGGACAAATTGTTATCAAAAATGACACCCAGATTTTTGGCTACTGTTTTTTGCCTACTGTTGCTCCGTGTGGAGGGTTTTTGTCCAATTAGGAAAATTTCTGTTTTATCTGAATTTAAAAGTAGAAATTTGCTAGTCATCCAAGTTAGTTAGTTTAGTGAATTTATGAGTCTCGTTGGGCCTAGAGAAAATGTATAGCTGAGTTTCATCAGCATAACAATGGAAACTAACTCCATGTCTCTTAATAATTGCTCCCAGAGGTAGCATGTATAAGGTGAAAAGTAGGGTCCCAAGAACTGAGCCCTGCAGTTCTCCATATTGGACTTGTGATCAGTACGAGACCTTTTCATTCACAGCAACAATCTGAAATCGTTTAGATAAATATAACCATGCCAGTGCAGTTCCATTTATGCCAATGTTTTCAACAGTTTTCAAGCCTTGTTAGTAGAATGCTGTGGTCAATAGTGTCAAAGGCTGCGCTAAGGTCGAGTAATACTAGAAGAGAGATGAAGCCACGATCGGCTGACAAAAGCAGATCATTAGTCACTATGATGAGAGCAGTCTCTGTACTATGATATGGCCTGAATCCTGACTGGTAATTCTCATAGATAGCATTTCTTGCCAGGAAAGAGTATATCTGTGAAGACACCACCTTTTCCAGTATTTTTGAGATAAAAGGTAAATTTGAGATGGGTCTGTAGTTTACTAGTTCCCTGGGATCAAGCTGTGGTTTTTTAATAAGGGGTCTGATAACAGCCAGTTTGTAAGGTTTTGAGACATATCCCAACACCAATGTAGAGGGTCTCAAGGGATCAAACCCCCACCCCTATTGTGATAGATGGTGAGGAGGCCTATCGGGTCCATGAGTTGCTCAATTCTAGGTGCCGGGGTGGCGCTATCCAGTACCTGGTGGACTGGGAGGGGTACAGTCCAGAGGAACGCTCTTGGATTAACACAGGAGACATCCTGGATCCCACTCTTATTGAAGAGTTTCACTGAGTGCATCCGGAGAAATCGGCCCCTCGACCCCGGCACAGCAGGTTTCCTCATGTCAGGAGCCGTGGGGTGGGCTCTGTCACGGAGGAGACTCCGGTTCCGCCTCCTCCGCACCAGCAGAGGAATCCCTGACCTGAATACTGACTTCACTCTCTAGGACTACATTTCCCATAATGCATTATTACTGCCTGCCCCGACCCTTGCCTGGATATTGTTATTGCTTAGCCCTGCCTTCGTTATTGTTGTTTGTCTGTTGCCGATTACCACCTGTCTGACCACGATTTAATAAAAATGCTGCATATGGATCCAGTATGCAGCACTCCAATCCTTCATTACAAATACCATGTATTCTGTGTTGAATATGTCTGACATTTGTTCTAGCGCTACATACGTATATTAATTTATGCTTGTTTAATGAATGTTTAGAGTTACCAAGTTATTTATGAGTTGCATTTGTGATTTTCTCAACATTAATGGCCATTCGACTTTTATAACTTTGCGTTTTATTAACATTATAAATCTTAAAAAATTTTACCTTGACATCCAGTCAAATTCCAAAACAGCATATTATGCAAATTATGCAAAACCTTGTTTAAGACAAAAAGAGTTATCATATACCTAATTTAATCATATACCTCTTTAGGGTGTGGCATCCTCACAGTTAAAGGCCAGTGTCTAGAACAAAAGTGTGTATTTTTTGGGGGTCTTTTGGGACATCTTGTACAGTTTTATTATTTAGGGTTTCTTCTTTTTGAGTCCCTTGTGGACTTTCATGAGGATGAGGATGCTGAGCTAGGAGAAGTCTTTAGTAAACCTCTTAACTTGTGCCAGGCTGCCGCCTTGTCTTTCCATTCATCAAAGACCTTTTGCATCAAACTGGTTCTCTCCATCATCAATACAACAACCAGCGAAGATCCACTGGTGCCTCAACAAACTGCATCAGGACATATTTTTTCAAAGAGCAACACATGCAAGTATTATACTTAGTAATTGACGCATTAAATATCATTAGCCCTTTTCACTGAGGTGTGTTGGAATAAAGAAACTGATAGTTCGTTCATGCTGTTAATCTGTTAAATTTCAAATAACTTCATACTTGATTCTTTACTCTGTTTCAACAAATGCTAAACTGTGTGTGTGTTGTGTGTATGTTAGAACTGTGTGTGTTTAAACTAGTTTGTAATAAAGTCCTGTTTTTATCACACATGATGTTGTGGTAGGTCGTGCTCATAATACATGCTCTATATAAGACCTTACTAATTAGATAAACATGGGTGGAGGTGAGAAAGAGAACAGTTGTTCTAAGATGCTAAGCTTCCTTTTTTGGGCATAGGAATGGAACGTGAGGCACCAAGGACTTAACGGCCTTTTATTTGTGTCTGGCGCCCTTGTCATTTTTTATTAATTTTTTTAGTGAACTTTAAGAGCAGAGAGAGATGTGTATAATGTGTATGAAAGAGGAAAAGGACAGAAAAGATGGAGATAGAAAGAGAATGAGAAGACCCCCCCTGCCCTTAGAGAGTGAGCACCTGTGTCATTGTTATGCTTGTTTCCTAGTAACAACATTCTTTACCACCCACCACAGAAAGAGTGGAAGCCATGTATAAAGACAGAAATAAAGACTCATATTTCATAAATATGTTAAGAGTTTATGTAGGAAATGTGACTGCTTGGTGTGTACATCTTTAATTTAAAGGCATATGGCTGTCACACATAGTTAGTGTTTTAAAGTAATCTTAATATATCATTTCTCAAATGCAATTCAAGTCAATTTGCATTTCAACATTTTCAACTTCACATTGCTAACTTCATGTTAACTATTAGCAACAAACATCTGTACGCTATAGCCAAAAAGAACATCATATCCATTGTCTGTATTATAAAAACAATAAGCCACCATGCATTACAGTTCTTATTACTATGGTTACTAAGAGATAATCTTTTACCTGTTTTGCATACAAATACAACATATTTTTTCTTTCAATTTACATTAAATTCACTTTTATTTATATACTGTTTTTAACAATGTTGCATTGTTTCAAAGCAGATTTACATATAATGAAATTAAAACCACTTTCAATATGGCCTTCGTGATCTGATCATAATCTAATCACACCTAAAGTGATTTTTGATTTAGATCAGATTATTAAAAAAGCATGTTAAAGCCATGTGTAAAGGGAGACCTTAGTTCAAATGTGGCACTTTTTTTTCTAAATTTAAACTTTCAATTGTTTTGTGATGTAACCATTCATTATTATTAATAAAGGTTATAACATCAGTGATTTTTAACAGAGAACACCTGATCTGGGCACATTCTTTAGCCAGCTGGTTCAACTTGAATGTGATCATAATAAAACATTTGCTAGTACAGCCTCTATGCTTTCAAATTGCTGTATGGATACAGCAGACAAGAACATTACTCAAGTGAGAGGAGCATGGTCATGTAATCCAGCATTTGGCCCTGCCTATTTGTCGCCATGTCAGAAAGTGAGCTCCTCCCGCCCGCCCATTCGATGTGGAGTTTTTCCTCTCTACTAAAGCTTATCCGGCCCAATGTCAACTCACGGAGCGATCCTTCTGCACCGGATATACAAGCGACTAGAGAATTAAACATTTTGACCTAAGAACCAACAAGCCCAGTCCACAAGCTACATTTACAAGCAAGTGAATATTGTACTCTGTTACTAGAGAAAGGATGAATTTTTTTGTAGGAAAGAGAGTTACAGCATTAGGGATTGGTTAGGTGTCTGCAAAACAGGTGTGTTTTGAGTTGTTTTTTGAAGGTAGTTAGGGTCTCAGCAGCTCGGGTGGAGGCTGGGAGTTCATTCCACCACAAAGAAACAGAGTAGGTGAACGTTTTAGAGCATATTATTTCTCTCGAAAAATATTCTCTGCATCACTACTGTGACGAGGAGTCAGACACGTTGGGATCCATGTGCAAACACTTTAATAATAATGATGTCAGAATACAGGGGCTAGGCAAAATCGTAATCAAAGGTAGAGGCAGGCGGCAAACAGGCAAAACGTTAAACAGGCTAATGGTCGGGGCAGGCAGCAGACAACAATAATCAAACAGTAATAATCCACAAGGCAGGCGGCGAGAATCAGTATCCAAGAACAGTCCGGGTCAAAACAGTAAATCCAATATATAAATCCAGGGAAAGAACGCTCAGTAGTGTTACCAATGGCAAACAAGACTTTGCAATGACTAAGAGTTCATGTCTGGTTTAAATACTGTGTATTGATGAGGATCAGGTGTGAGTTCAGAGATAATCAGGTGAGTGCAGAGGCTGATGGGAAATGTAGTACCAAACTGGAACGTCTAGTACTCTGCCACGGTGGAGAGGGAGCTGGAGCCTCCATCGTAACAGAGCCCCCCTCCTGCGAGCGGCTCCTGATCTCCCAATCGACCAGGTACTGTAAGACACCGCCCCAACGTCTAGAGTCCAGAAGCCCTCTGACTCTGTAGGCCCCCTCGCTGTCCACCACGATCGGGGAGCCCTGTTCACTGGTCGCTTCCTCAGCCTCCCTCCCCGGTGCGACAGCAGGTTTGAGCAGGGACATGTGGAAAGTTGGAGAGATGCGATAGTTAGTAGGTAATCTGAGTCTGAAAGAAACTGGAGTTATTTGTTTAATGATCTGAAAGGGTCCCACATACCTTGGACTGAGCTTGCGGCATGGCAACCTTATTCGTAGATCCCTGGTGGACAGCCAAACCCATTGACCCGGAGCATATCTTGGACCTGGACGTCGGTGGGCGTTAGCCTGCACAGTCTGTCGACGAACGGCGCGCTGGAGGTGCGTGTGAGCTCTATCCCACGTCTCCTAGCTCTGTTGAAGCCATTCAGTCACTGATGGTAGTTCTGTGGGTTCACCAGACCATGCAAACAGGGGTGGTTGATAACCCAATACGCACTTGAAGGGAGTGACACCAGTGGCTGGCTTGACAAGAGAGTTTTGGGCGTACTCTGCCCACAGCAGATACCTACTCCAATTCCCCTGATGAGTCTGGCAGTAGGTTCTTAAGAATCATGTGATTTCCTGGTTTAAGCGTTCAGTCTGACCGTTGGGCTGTGGGTGGTAACCTGAAGATAGACTAACATTCACTCCAAGTGCCTTGAAAAGGCAGACCAAACTCAAGATGTGAATTAAGGTCCCTGATCAGAAACAATGATTTCAGCGGTTTCTAGAGACGTGGGTAATTTAGTCAAAGGTACTACTCTACAGTAGTAAGCGAGTGAAGAAAAGGGCCCAACGAGCCTGATGGGGATTGAATCTTTTGGCACTTCTTAAGTACTCCAGGTTTTTGTGGTCAGTTAGTATGAGGAAAGGGTGTTCAGCTCCCTCTAACCAATGCCGCCACTCCTCTAAGGCTAGCTTGATAGCTAAGAGTTCTCTATTGCCTACATCATAGTTCTGTTCAGATGGCGTCAACTTCCTTGAAAAGTAGGCGCAAGGGTATAACTTAGGTGGTTCTCCCTGTCATTGTGACAAAATGGCCCCTACTCCGGTATTTGAGGCGTCCACCTCCACTATGAAGCTCCACCCAGAGCTCTGGATCTGGGTGTCTTAGAATGGGTGCCGTAGTGAAGCGTTCCTTTAAGTGTTGAAAAGCTAATTCAGCTTGTGGGGACCAGATTAGGTTTCCCTTTCCCTGTCTAGTCATGGTATTTAAAGGAGCAGCTACAGTACTAAACCCTCTAATGAAACGTCTATAGAAATTTGCAAATCCCAGGAACCTCTGTAGTTCCTTAACAGTCTTAGGACGAGGCCAATTAACAGCAGACTCCACCTTACGCTCATCCATGGCTACCCCCCCCCCCACACTAATGATGTAACCTAGGAAAGAGGTGCTTGTGCAGTGAAATTCGCACTTTTCCAGTTTCACAAAAAGTTTGTTCTCAAGAAGCCATTGAAGTACCATTCTTACTTGTTAAATATGTTCCTCTATTGTTTGAGAGTAAATTAAGATGTTGTCAATGTAAATTACTACCCATCTATCCAACATGTCTCTGAAGATATCATTCATAAAAGCTTGAAACACTGCTTGTTGGTCAATCCAAAAGGCAATACTAAATACTCATAATGATCGGAAATGGTAGAGAATGCGGTTTTCCATTCATCACCCTCACGAATACGGATTAGGTTGTATGCGTTTCTTAGATCAAGTTTAGTGAAGTACTTGGCCTGTCTCAACTGCTCTAAAGCTGATGGTACTAGGGGAAGAGTACCAAATTTAACTGCCACCTCATTGAGACCCCAAAAATCAATACATGGTCTTAACCCACCATCTTTCTTCTTTACGAAAACGAACCCTGCCGAGACTGGGGAATTTGAGGGTCTTATGAACCCCTTCTCTAGTTCATCCTGTATGTACTGCTTCATGGCCAAGGATTCTGGTTGCGACAAAGGGAAAATTCTACCTTTAGGGGGAGTAGCCCCGGTAATGAGTTTGATGGCGCAATCAATATCTCGATGTGGGGGTAGTTCTGTAGCCTTCCCTTTACTAAAAACTTCCCCTAAGTCTCTGTAGGGCTCAGGAATCATTTGATCAGCTTGTTGAATGGGTTGGACTTGCGCATGTTTAACAATATTAACTTTATGTATACATTCCTTGAAACACTCAGGTCCCCATCTTAAAATTTCACAATTACCCCAAGAAATGGTAGGCTCGTGTCTCTGTAACCAAGGGAAACCTAAGATTATTGAATGATGTGCAGAGGAGATGACGTGAAACTTAATAACTTCTTGATGAAGAGCTCTAATTCTTAGTGTCACCGATTTTGTCACCTTTGTAGCCCCATCTCCTCCGATTAAATTTCCATCTAGCGCCACCACTGTGAAGGAACAGGGAGAGAGAGACAATAGGATAAGATGTTTATTAATGAACTCGAGTGAAATAAAATTCCCTGCCGCTCCTGAATCAATAAGAGCCCGGGTCTCCATGGTTACGTCTGAAACACAGATAGTCACCGGTAGAGAAAAGTTTGTATTAATAGAGTTCTGAATTACTGAGGAACTCACCAATCGTCGATCCGATTTGGGTCTCATTGGGCAGTTGACTCGTATGTGACCCGCTTGTCCACAGTATAAACACAGAGAGTTTTGAATGCGACGTAATTGCTCCTCGGAGGTAATGTGTGTGGTACCCAATTGCATCGGTTCATCAGCAGCCTGCGGAGTGAAATGTGGACCACGGGTATGTGCCTTTGGTCTGCGAGACCGTATCAGATTATCTAATTGAATAGATAATTTAATGAATTGTTTTACACTCCGTCTCTCATCTCTACACGCTAGTTCAGACTGGAGCTCATAGTTTAGTCCCCTGCGATAAATGTGTCTCAGTGTATTGTCAACCCAGCTTGTTTGTGCCGCCAGTGTACAAAAACGCAGGGCATATTCAACTGCTGTATCATTTCCCTGATCGATACAGAGCAGCTCATCAGCAGGGCTTTTCCCTCCTGATGGGTGATCAAAAACTTCTCGAAAATTGGATGTGAAGGCTGCCAATGTGGGGAAGTGCGAACCTGTGCTGCTCCAGATAGCAGTAGCCCAATCTAAAGCCCGTCCCGTCAATAGAGAGCATACAAATGCGATCTTACTAGCCTCTGTAGGGTATAATGCTGGTTGTTGTGTTACAAACAAATCACATTGTAGCAAGAAGCCCTGGCATTTAGCCGGGTCTCCATTATATTTATCGGGAAAGGCTAACCTGGGACTGGCTGATTGAGAAAATCGCCATCACCGCAGGTGCAGGCAAGGCGCTGGGCGAGGCAGTTGGTTCGGCTGTACTCACACGGGCTCCCTGGAAGGCCCTCACAAGCTCCTCAGTTAACGTGGTTAATCGAGCGAGCTGTTGATGGTGTTGAGCGATTTGTGAAGCCTGCATAGAGAGATCGTTTGACATCTGGACTAGTGCTGCTGGATCCGGTAGTGGCGAAGTCTTCTGTGACGAGGAGTCAGACACGTTGGGATCCATGTGCAAACACTTTAATAATAATGATGTTAGAATACAGAGGCTAGGCAAAATCGTAATCAAAGACAGGCAAAGGTAGAGGCAGGCGGCAAACAGGCAAAACATTAAACAGGCTAATGGTCGGGGCAGGCAGCAGACAACAATAATCAAACAGTAGTAATCCACAAGGCAGGCGGCGAGAATCAGTATCCAAGAGCAGTCCGGGTCAAAACAGTAAATCCAATATATAAATCCAGGGAAAGAACGCTCAGTAGTGTTACCAATGGCAAACAAGACTTCGCAATGACTAAAAGTTCGTGTCTGGTTTAAATACTGTGTATTGATGAGGATCAGGTGTGAGTTCAGAGATAATCAGGTAAGTGCAGTGGCTGATGGGAAATGTAGTCCAAACTGGAACGTCTAGTACTCTGGAGACGGTGGAGAGGGAGCTGGAGCCTCCATCGTAACAACTACAATATCAACCAAACATTTCCCATTATTAAAGTATGCCGCATGGCAAAAGGAGATATAACATCAGTCTTCAAAGTAATACCTATTAATTTAGTAATACCTATTAATAAGCATCTGCCAGCTGTCAGGGTCCTGGCTTTCTTGTCTTGGGTTTTTTCTAAATTCTCTTGCCAGGATCCTGACAATGTTTCATGTCAGAGCATGATGTTTGGATCCTGACTCTATTCTAGTCTTGGTTCTTGCATCTTAGAGTGAGGAGTCTAGAGTTAGAGTCTTAGACTCATGCTCTGTGTCTTGTAATCTGTGGAAGCACATGGCCATTGTTTGTTTACTTTGTGCCATGTGCTCTCCGGAGAACATAAAACTATGCATCGGGATTCACTCAGAAGAAGTCTAGTTTTATGTTATCTCCTTACCTATACACGCTGTTATACTAAGTCTACCCTGGTTAAAACAGCACAAACCCACCATTTCTTGGAGAGAGGGAGAACTACAACATCCCTCTTGCTTCAGCCAGTGTCTCCAGAAGGTCAGTCACTCCCATAACTCCCCTGATCCAGAAGTTAAACCTCTAACAACTCATGATCTCATTCCAGTAGAGTACAGAGACCTCTCAGAGGTCTTTAGTCAGAAGAAGGCATCTCGGTTACCCCCACATCGTTCAGTTGATTGTGTCATTGAGCTCATAGCCGGTGCAGAACAGAGGACAGAGCTCATACTCACCTACTACACACTGTCAGAAGACAAACTGTCCAAACCAATGCTCATCGCAAACCTGGCCCCAAGTACACTCCCGGTCAATGGGTCTGGTTGTCAACCAGGGATCTTCGTCTCAAGCTCCCATGCAAAAAACTCAGTCCCAGGTATGTTGGTCCATTTCAAATTATTAAACAAATTACTCCTGTATCTTTTCGCCTGCCCTCTTGTTTGGATTGTCTACTCGTTCTTTGATTGTTTGCTACCTGCCTCGACCTTGTGCTGTGTTATCACTATTGATTGTATGCTGCCTGCCCTGACCCACGCCATTTAACGACTTTAACGGCAACAGAGATGGAACAATTCACAACCCAGTACCTCATTATTTTCAACTGATCTTCCCCTAAACCACCCATCAAGCACCTGCTTGACTCCTCTATTGACTCCATCCTCCAAGCCATCTTACCTAGATCCCTGCATTTTATTCAATATGAAAATGCTTCCAATCATGTCACTTCTCATACAACCATGAGAATATGGATACCAGATGACCTATTACTATTAATCAGCTGCATTCCCATCCTGTGTCTTCACTCTGTTAACACCATTTGCATGCTCATCACAATGTTCATCTTGGCCTTCTTTGGTTGTCTCTGCTGCTCCGAGTTTATCATTACTTCCTGGTTTCAACCCTAATATCCATCCTACAATTTCAGATTTACAGGTTTTAGATAACAAAAGGATCTCTTGATTAAACAAAGCAAAATAGATCAAGTAAAAAAAAAAAAAGTTACTTTATTTATATTTTCAGCTCACTCTCTCCTGTTCATTTGTCCATCTTCAAACAATTCAAAAACTCCAATCACCCCACAACAAGATTCTGATTTCAAAACCATTTACAATCAGTTTTCACACAGTCCTGTATCCCAGCCAACCAATTTTCCGTCATCGCCTTCAGCCCGTATAGAGCCCTCCCCCCGGACAGCACGCCAAATATGCATTTATGATAATTTACTGTACATATTAGTGCAAAATTGTGAAATAAAGTTATTTAAGGTTTTAAGGAGCATGGTCATGTAATTCAACTAGTCATCGCACAGGGGTGCGTATATACCTCTGTCCCATGACAGTTTTGCAGTATCCCTCTGCCACTCCATCGCCTTATTCTTGGCTGGTATCTACCTCAGTCAAAGAAGGGGGGAGTACTGTGGGTTTGGCCAAATTCTGAGCTCGGAGCTCTTCCCCCAGTAAGCCAAATATGCATTTATGATCGTTTCCAATTACATGTTAGTGAATGCCCTAAATGCATTCTAAGTCATTTTGGATAAAATCGTTTGCCAAATGCATATAAATGTATCAAAGATAAGGATAAAACTTTCATTTTGCATGCCCCAATTGCTCCCCACGGGCTGTTTGGAGATGTTGTTAGTTCCATTGTCAACAGATACCATGAAGCTAAGAAGCATTTGGAGGTGTTCAAGGAGCTCCTGCCCCCCACGGCCAGCCATCTGTGGTGTCAGGTGGTCCATCCACCTCTCCATTTTTAGATCATCCCTTGCTTAAATGCAGCAGCAGAAAGCCAGTGTGGCAGCTCAAGCTCTTCCTCAAAGAACTGGGGTACCTAGCAGCACATGCAGACCTTGCAGCTTTCAAGGGCTGCAAAGAAAAAAATACATGATGCCAGCAGCGCAATACTGGGGGCTAGCCCCATGAGGGAGGGCTTCTGTTCATGTCAACATCTCGTGCAGGGTACTATAGAAACTCTCTTTTACAGACGTTATTTTATAGTACCCACGAAGGACAGCGAGCTGCGTCCGGTTTTAGATATACGTCATTTGAACCAGTCTCTGAGGAGGTACAGATTCAAACAGATTGAATGCCAAATTCTAATGTCAAACTGAGATGTCATGTTACCTCATATGAGGTGCTTAGGACTGAGACTCAACCCCAAGTAGAGCATGCTTTCTCCAGTACAGAGAACTACTAAGGGTAATTTGCTGCTCACAGTTGCAAGGATTGACTCCACTCAGGAAAAAATTGTGCCTGCATCGTAGCGGAGTCAATCTTCGCAATTGTGAGCAGCATGAGGCTAGTTCAGCAGCAGTCCTCCAGATTCAAAGACTGTTAGGCCTCATGGCAGCAGCAGCCAATTTGATTTCTTTGGGTATACTGCACATGAGGCCATTTCAGTTTTGGCTAAAGAAAAATGATTTTCATCTCAAAAAACATTTGTTAACTATGGTTATGTGTTGGAGACAGCCATCCTCTTCTTCTGGCCTCCAAAGCAGACAAAGAGCTGCTCAGATCTGAAGTCCTCTGTGCGGTCCAAGTATATATGCAAAGGGTTTATACTCCAACTATGAGAAGAGTCGTGGGCCCAGACAAGGCTGAATAATTTAAAAAAAAAAACTGGTCCATACTGGAGGCGCTTATTGGACACAGACAGTGCCTGTAGACCCCCAACCCTCTTAATTTAAGTGAGCAAGGTCAAAAGGACTGTCTTCTGAAAGCTCAGCAGACTCCAAGGGCTCAAAGAGAGGAATCCTAAGGGCTGTAAGGACCAAGGAGAGATCGCAAGAGGGTATTAGGCGGGTCCTTGAAGGTTCAACCTCCTTGCACCTGTGTGGAATCTGATTATCAGATTGTGCCTTCCTAAGGATTTCCCATCCAGTGTAACATTATGTGCTGCAATAGCAGTCACATACACCTTTAGGATGGAGGGAGACAATTGTCTTCCCAACCTCTCCTGTAGGAAGGTAAGCACAGAGCTGATAGGGCATGTCTGTGGTTCTTACCCCTGGGAAAAACACCAGTCCACAAAAAGACGCCACTACGGAACGTAGGGCTGCCTAGTAGAGGAGGCTCTAGCCTTAACACCACCAGTCTTCCATCATCACCTAGGTCTTCCATGTCTCATCCAGAGACCAGACATGGAGGTTCCAGAGGTCTGGCCTGGGTTGCCAGATCATGTCCTGTCCCTCAGAAATAAGGTCCTTCCTCAGGGGAATGTGCCAGGGAGGAGCTGTTTAAAGAGCATGAGCTCCTAGAAACAAATATGATTGGGCCAAAAAGGGGACACCATCAAGACTTGCTCCTCATCCTCCCTGACTTTGCACAGAATCTGTGCAATCAGGCTCACTGGGGGAAAAGTGTTCTTGCACAGATCCCGGGGCCAGCTGTGCACTAAGGCATCTGTGCTGAGGGGAGCCTTGGTCAGAGCATAACAAAGCAATTGGTTGATTCCTCAGAGGTGAAGAGATCTACCTGCACCACTCTGAACTGGTCACATATAAGCTAGCCCACTTGGGGGTAGAGTTGCCACCCTCCACACAGCGACACTTGTCATGAAAGTCTCTTCACAGAGACTTCAGCCTCTGCTAGCTCCATAGGAGAAGGTGACAGGCAAGCAGTTGCTCAACCCTCAAAAGCAAATCAAAGAAAAGGTCTGTGTCAAGGTAGAATTGAGACATAAAATGTGTGTAGTTCAGCTATATAGCCGTGAACAAGTCTAGATTCTGCACATGTCAGAATGTGCTTCTGCATGAGCATCCTGAAAGGTAGTTTGATTCAGGATTTGATCAGGCGCAGGTCCAGTACTGGTCAACCTCAATATTAGGGCTGTAAAATAGTGTCTCCATCTTGGCTGGTGGAACAGTCTTTGCCAGAAAAACCATGATTTCTGCAAGCAGGAATGCTGCATCCTACTGAGGAGAAGAGGACACTACAGAACCTGGGTGGGCACCTGGCAAACTGAATTGCATAGCCTAGCTCAATTGTCTTGATGAGCCAGCACGACAGGTTGTGGAGGATGAACCACTCCCTCAGACACTGTGCCAGTGACTGCAGCAGAACAATTGATACCTTGGTATCTTGCCTCTTTTGAAGTGTGGGAAAGCAAGGGCTGCCTCTGGGGCCTATACCCTGTGGTATGACCATGCAGAGGTAGGGTGTGTTTAATCGCCTCTGTCTGCTTGTTCATCATCAAAAACTGGGGGGCAAAGTCCTCAACAGTGTTGCCAAACAAGCCACCCTGAGAGATGGAAGCACTGAGAAAGCATACTTAGCCATAGATGTTGCTCTTGTACAACCATGGTTAACATCGCTCAACCCACTGACCATGACTTTGTGACTTTTGTTGCCCTCAGGGAGAGGTCCGTCGCTGTTGCAGCTCAGGGGAACTCTCTGCACTTATCTGTGCCAGCCAGAGAGAGGCCGCTGAAAGGCGTTGTATCTCCAGTCCAAAGCAAAGCAAAACACTAATCGGCTCCAAAGAACAAATCTGAATGAGTGGTGCACTCGGTGAGTTGCATGCAAATCCCATTCATATTGCCGCTAATTTTTAAGACAAAATTTTAGTGCTGTTTTATAAAAAATTAGAGCGATCTCCCAAGGTCAAACCCCTAGTGTCATTACATTAACGCAATGTTGATTGAGTGACAGAAAGGTAAACATTATTACATTATATTTGTCTGTGCTAGTTTAAAAACAGAATCATGACAAATAAAATACATTTATTATGATTTTATGATATTACACATGGTGACAACTTGCTTCAGCCAAATGAACTAATATGTTGATGTCAATAAGAAAATATGATAAACCTTTCACTTTATCACTTTAACGAGGGATCTAAAACAACTTAAATGAGTTCCATAACAGCTTTATTAATATCCAAAAAAACAAACAAACAGGCAGGAGATCAGGGCAGGCAGGAAACAAGAATCAAAATCAGAATACAGTCCAAGGTCCAAAAAACTGAATAAATACAGGAAAAGCCACTCAGAAATGTCCACCATTGTAAAACAAGACTTTGCAATTAAAGAAGGGAAAGAGTTGGGATTGGTGGGGCCTCATCCTGGGGGCTTATGGTTAGACAGCCTGACTTGTAAACTTGTACAAGTCAGGTTGTAACTTGTAAAAGATCGCAAGTTCAATTCCCACAGCTGCCAGGAAATGACTGAGGAGCCATGAAGCAAGGCACCTTTCCCCCGGCTGCTCCTCGGGTGCTGCAGTGATAGCTGCCCACTGCTCTGGGTGTGTGTTCACAACTTGTAGCCATATACCATATATTGATAAATACGCCACTTTCACTTTAAAAAGTGTGTTTAAGTAGGTGTTTAAGTAGGGAAACAGGCCTAATCAGTCTGAGAACAGGATTATGGGAAATGCAGTCCAAAATGGGGCAAGTACTCAGGTGATGGAGTCCTCTGCTGGTGCTTAGTAGAGGTAGCAGACACTGTATTTATAGCAATTACACTAATAAGAGGAAAGAAACCTCCCTGGAGGCTTAGGAGTTTGAGAATAGTGTGTATCTGCCAAGAAACTGTCAGCATTCCTTGCACAGCACAGCATGAGTATTCCCTGCAGAATCCCTGAGGGATTACTTAGATGACTGCATCGTCTCTGGGGTGGGCATGCCTGCAGGAGCCTCCTCTCAGACAAGAAAGTTCAGACCCACACATGGCATCATTGTAATATCTCTTTACAGTTTTGTGTTGCTCACTAGTATAGGTTTTGTGATGTAAATATTAATGCTTGGATGTTGGATGAATTACTTAATTGCTTTTTAGAGAGTTATAAATCATTAAACAAACACATGTAAGTGCACCTGAAATCAGTGCTGAGGCACAAGACCACAATATGTGTTGGCAGCTCCTCAAATGTTCCTGTTTCCCACATACTTTCCTGTATATATATTAATATATATATATATTATATGTATATATTAATTATACTGTACATTTGACCTGTGATGGAGTGGCCTATCTGCGAAATGCTGGCATTTCGACCCTGTATAAGCAGAATATAGAAAATTGATGGATGAATGTTTAACACTTTTCATGAATAGGGCAGAAAAATTGTCTAAAATTGATCTATAAAAGAAGTATTTATCCATCAACCTCAGAAGGCCAAACTAATTATTATACGAGCAGTTTATGGTGAATTTGCATTTTTTGCAATCCTGTTACAAGAAAACAGGAAATACAATTTAAAACCTTAATTTGTGTATGTTTTGTTTTTACATTTTCCAGCAATAAACAAGAAATTAAAGTTTTTATCAAGAAATGAAATTAAAAAATAAACTATGCAAGAATATGTTACTGGGTTTGTAGGGGCTAGGTAGTTGGAAATCAAATGTTGATTTGTAGTTGTTTAAAAACTTGGATTTCCCATAAATCAAAGTAAATGTTAAATGTCTTTAAAATCTGTTAAAATTTACAATACATTATGAATTTAATTCCAAAGTCTCTATTTGTAAAAACAAAGCATAGTGCTTTGAGAACACTGTATTTAAAGCAATATTACACCACATTCATTTCAGTGTTCAGTGTAATGCCTTTGGCTGAATACTATATAAATTTACTCATGCACACGCATTTAGAGATATAATATTATACCACATTTATGACATATGTTACAATGTTAGGTTTCACAGTACACAGTACATTTCTCACTTGGTTGTGCTCCTTATTCCCTTTGCCAAACTTTTAAAAATGACTCGATCCTCAGAATATCTAAACTTGATTTACCCAAACAACCATCTACCCATCAACCTATTCCATCCACCCCCCTACACACACACCCTTTCCATGCATTACAAACCACATGGGATTTCAGTCTCTCTATAAAGCTTAACGCCTCTGGGAGCAACTCTTCTCCATGTGACATTTTTGCATTCTAAGGGAAGATGGGAATGACAAAGACTTCTGTTTTTTCTGTATTTCTTTCTCCTTTTTTATCCATTGCGATGGTTTGCATTAGAATTACAGGTAGAAGGGAAATATATGATTATACAGTTATATTACAATAAGAGAAATACAATAAATGTATGCATATTATGACTGATTTTTGCAAATATGCACAAGTCAAATGGTTTCTTATCCCTTTCCTTTATTGTTTTAACACATAAAAGCATCACAACATTATACAAATTCTTAGTTCTTTTAAACAAAAACACATTTACACATGCAACATTAGGGTAAAGACAATGAGTAACTTGGATAATTTAGTTTGGAATGTGTAGTATACTGCGTTGTGAACATTAAAAATGTAAATTGCTAATCTTACCATGATGTTCACTAAAGTTCTTTACTGGATCTCTACCAACCTTTAGGCAGATTTTTAAACAGTTTCAACCAAAACTAAACAGAATGCAATTAAACTTTTAGACTATTTAAACAATCTTAAATCACCTTCTCTTATTGTTACCAGACTCTTAAAAGTGCACTATGGCAGTAAGATGTGCCCTGCACCTCAATATGCCACACAGAATCAACACAGTCGAAAATAAATCTACTGCCTTTTGTTTACCATCCATACACAGTGCATCAATTACAAAACATCACAATAATTACAGAGGACACAATGTGCCCTCTTGAAATTGTTGGTTTAGGTGAAAAGAGGTATTTTTAAGGTCATTTCGTAGAACGCTTGAATATGATGGCAGAGAACAATTACCTTTATGATTATTGCTGCAAATCTAAAAATGTAGTATGTTTCCAAGATATTTGTGATCTTATTGGCATGTGATGACATTAATTCCTCCTGTTTGTAATGATTGTCTGCTTAGTCCTTTACTTAAGAGTGGCTGAAACACATTGATAGACACTGAAAAATATACATTATGATATTGCCAAAATGTACAATAATAATTACACAGGAAAATGAAATTACAGAGTTCTTTTGTTAATATTTTCATTTTGTGTGTCCCACCCCCTCTCATGCTCTGTCATCCACAGGCAGGGTTTGGTTCTGGGTCCTGAAGCCCTGCATGTTCCTTTTGTGGTAAGTCTGTGATATCACTACATATGATGTCACTTGATTCACAGCCCTAAAAGAACCATCGAAACGCTTCCCCATTGTTAACTGGCGTTCTCTGGAGAAACAGGGGACAGAGCACACAAGAAAAGAATCAGCATTATTAGGACAAAGTAACTGCTTTATATAACTCTTTCTTCAAAGACCCGAAGAGGTAGTTTTAGCATTAGTCAGTTGAAAACAGCTACAATACTTTATATACTGTACACTGCATTATATATTAACATTTTATTTGTAAACCTGGAACTCTATCAGTGGTGCCATCATATGCATAAAATAGTGTTGCAGAAGACAGAAAAAAATTTACTTGTTAATTGTTACTTGCATGTTTTACTGTTGCCCTGTTCAAATTACATTTGGAGCAATAGTGTGCATAATTTTCCTGTTGTGATTGCATTGTTCTCTGCACCTGTTCCCAACTTGTGTGAATGTACACAGGCCATGCCTTTACAAAATTCATAATTGTCATTGTATGATTTTAACTAAATAAATACAATCATGCTTAATTGCCCCATCCCAGTACAATTCTCAGTACTCTATTTCCCACAATCCTTAAGTCACTTCCACAATCAGATGTTACTATGGAAACAGGACAAAGTTGGCAATGGTAAACATATTCTAGTTGCAATGGGTAGCCATTAATTTCTATTGGAAGAAACAAAGTGATTTTCCATATATTTGGCAATATAGGAAAACAATGTCTTAAATTATTGTGAAATTTGCAATTCAAGATGACAGAATTAAAGACAAATGAAATGACAAAATTCTTTATATCCAAAAACTTTATATCCAAACCATCCGTATAACACTCAAAGTCACAAGGCGCAGGTCACCTTGTGAAACTATAGTCTAATAATACAGTCTTTAAAAAAGCAAGCAATACAGAAACAATATTCAATATTCATGTTGCTTAATTTTATGTCAGCAGTAAAGTCACTGCATATATACTGAAAATATGCAATACTTTGCCCAAGCCTAGTCTAGGATTTGTGTATACCTAGCATAAACAAAGTCCTAAAATATATGCTGCAGAATGTGTTTTAAAATAAACTGAAAGATATAACTGACACTTATGAACAATACATAATACACAATCAAAATTGATATGGTATTTTGTTATATTTTTTGAAAATTTGAATATCAGTAAAAATTTTAAACTACTAATGCTAAAATCCAGGTTAGCTGCATCCTGGTTTATAGGCTCCTTCAGACTACTATAAACAAGTGACTCTGACAAAACCTTATCTCCTCCCTCATAAAGATTACTGGGGTGCCAGTGGTCATACATTGGGGTTTAAAAACCTTTTGTCATAGAGGACTATCATCCTACCATTATGCATGCTGAGGCTCCCATGTTGTATTGAGTAGTTCACAGTGTATTCCCCTTAAGCACAGAACACTATCACATTTGTTCCCCTGCTTGATCCATGGGGGTGACAAACTAAAGTCCAACATTTGTGACAGATCGCCACCGCCATGCCAATACATACAAGGAACTGGACAAAGCACAGTCTGAAGGACAAAAAAGAAAGCCAGATACACTGCGTCTTCCACTTGTCCTTCGCTTCATGCAACACAAGTCAGTAATAATTTTATCAACCAGAAAGTTAGCATATCACTGGTTGGCACTGGCAGGCAGACTATATTACCTTAGTCCAACAAATTCATAGCCTCCCAAGCTACCATAAACAAAACATTGTTCTGCACTCCTGACTGGGAGAAAGGCACAAGCAAAGTTTGGTTCTTGCTCCTTATTATTGGTTCTGTTTGGTTCTATCACTCTCTATGTCCTTAGGCTCCAGGCTGGATCCCCAAAACTAGAGCTCCGCCGAGGTTGCAAAACTCAAAGGACATGAGACCTGAGATCTGCCTCATAAATTATGTAAACTCTTGCTTAGTTTACATTTTGATTTATTCATTTAGTAAACTTTCTTCTGAAGTGACTTACAAATGCAAGAGCATTTAACATTTTGCCAAACGAGCCAACAAGCCTAGGCTACAAAGACTAGGCTTGTTGGATTCTGCATTTAAACCATAACTCTGCATTTAAACCATACCAGTGAGTAGTAAACACACACTGCAAGTCATGAATCTACACACACTACTAGCAGTGGGCCGCCATCACAGGAGTTGAACAGTCAGGAACAAACAGATTGGTTTACATTAGTGTGATTATCTTTTTACATTTTGTATAACTGCCAGCCAAGCAAAATTAACAAAATTTTAGTGCAGTGGAAAAAAAAGCCATCTTTACTAAGAATCCTTCTTAGGAAAAACAGTTTTTCCAGGCTTAGAGCAGACATTTTTTTTTCTCCATGATCCATGTACTTCCACACTGATCAGTCCCTAGTGGAAATGTGGTTTGCTATAGACTGTAATGACCCTGATATGTGTGGCCGGCATGTCTGGGTTTTGTTAAGTCTCGCACTATTGATCTGGTTGAGGCTTCCTGAGTGCTGCTCAAATTCACTTTCAGTCATCTCTCCTTGCCTCACTGCTGTGACCAGGCACAAAGAGAGCTCAATTAGCACAGTTCGACAACGGCTTTCTCCCGCCTGCGCACTGAATCAAAATCACTCCATCAAGCCACCCAGAGAGGGGGGTAGGGCACAGGAAATGGAAGGAGTAGTGTTACAATAGGGATATGCAAGTAACTCTGAGGTCTCATCTGCAATCTAAAGACATCAGGGTAATGGTTCGGCCGACCAGCAGGACATGCATAATTATTAGCCTACATTTATTGCTTAACCTGTCTCAAAAATGTACAGCGTGATGAATGCACAATATACCAGTGACCGTTTTGGTGCCTGATAAATCCAGAATCAAGAACACTGAGTGATTCTTTTGTTGTTAATTAATATTAATGCCATAGACAAAAGCAGGAATATTGGGCTGCTGTCACGTTAAGATCTTAATGCATGGATCCAATACTGCATTGACACATATCCCATTTGCTTCCCAGCTGTTTACATTCACAAACAAATACATTTATGTAAATAATCATCAAAACAGGCATTTTAGAATTTGTCCATTTACAGTAAGTCCAATAAGCAGAGGAAAACCCTTTGCACGCTTTGGTTGTGTGCATACAGAAAACCACTGTCTGGTGTGTTGAATGCAGTCCAGTTAAAAAAATATAATGCTACTTGCACAGCTCATGGTTCCAGTTTGTGTGCGCCTGACACGTGTGGCGCGCATGAGCTGAAGCGCCAGTGGTGGTTGGAACAGAAGGGGGCAGGGGTCTGACTGACTGAGAGTGACAAATGCCACAGTCTAGATAATGAATGGGAAACACTCTGGCTCATTTTCTGCAGTTTTTGTAATGTTAACATTCATGTCACCTGCTGCAGTGTCACCTATAGCAGCGGTAGCCTCAGGGGAAGGTTTCTACGAAAACGCTATGAGAGTGTAGTTTGAGTTTGCTTTAATATCACGTTTAGTGATTTAGATTTAGTAATTTAAAACTTGTACCATAAATGACCGCCAAACAACTGTGTTGTTTTTCTTGGTAGGTGATGTTTGATACAGGCCACAGGCCACGGGCATCCCAATAGTCTGTAAGTCAGTGCTTCGCAGCACAGAAGGGGTAAATAAGACAGGTCAAAGCTGAAATCAGGCAGGCTGAATGAGGGAGAGAGTTCTGAATGCGGTGGCAGTCCTAACAGCCATTGACACTGATTGGGGATGGCAGATGCAGTTAATGACAAGGGTTGAGCATGTTCTGGTCTGATTGAGGTGTGTGGAAGAAAAGAGGAAAGGATGAGGGGAAGCAAAGTGCTGACTGGCAAAATGGCAAAAAAACACAGACATAGTAGACATATATACATTTAAAGACACATACAAAAGTATGCACATACAGAGTCTTTCTCTGTCTCACACAAATACACACACACACACACACATATTTCATCCAACCCCACTGCTTCTCCACAGTTCCCAACAGCCCTGATACAGGGATTCGTGGAGGCCACAGATAAACCTCTCAAGACCATGAGAAAGATAATAGCAGGCACTGCAGAGCCTCAAATTCAATCAGCACTGGGCTGTCCACATAGATTAGTTTAAGAGTAAAACATGCTCGCTGATATATGTTAAAGACACCATCAGGTTCAGTAACCTTCTGTATGGAGAAGACACTGTACTTTTATGAAAATGTATTATTGTAACCATAGTTTATGATGAAATACCACTGTGACAAAATTGCCAGGCCGGCGTCCCGGGGCCATTGTGTCATTCAGTCGGGCTACCAAAATGTATTTAAGCCCTGTCTGTCAGGCTACCTTATAAGGAGGAAATATATTGCAATGCTTTTGCATTCGCTCACAAATTTGGTAATTATGTTGTACGTAATTTTCGGGCATCGGGGAGCCACTATCAATATGTGGGGTATTGAAATTGTGTTTAAATGAGCGCTCCCTTTCATCTTTTACTGTCAATTCGTAATCGCGAACTGTGTATCAGTGACGCTCGTCCTGTCAGTCATTACTGTCCTCATGTGACAAGTGAAATCTCCCGGAGTAAGCTTAAATGTGATAGAGATTGCAAGTGAAAATAGTAAGCTGATAGTTATGTGTGTGCGCATGTGAAAATAAGCGCATGGATTTACGCCAGTTTTTTTAGTTCTGAGGTGGAGACCGATGTACAGATGGAGAAAGCTGATGAAGGAGATGCTATGCCCTCAACATCAAGTGGCATTTTCTTATTTGTGACTTCAGCTGATATTTCAGATTCAGAATCTGACACAGACTAAATTATGTTCTATATTGTTTTTACAAGTTCATAGAAATTTCAGTTCAGTTTGAACCAAATATTTGTATTGATTATTGTAACTTGATTATTTTATATGATTGTTGTTATTTGTGTTATGAAAACGTATTTTTTTTATTCGGGCTACTTCAATTCATTTCGGGCTACCAAAATCTGAAGAGTGCCTGCCCGAAGGGCTACCAGGGATTTTGAAATTTTGCGAGCCCTGCACAGACACCATATTATCAAAAAACAAAGGAAATAAATACCACAATAGTTTTTTAGAAAAATTATTACTATTTTTCAGTAGTATACCAGAATGTATTTTTGATCATCTTTACAGATGTCTTTGATAATCTTTACAAGTTTTCTGTTGGTTTAAAAAAACAACAGTAAAATGTAACATACAAAAGGCTGATGGCTGGGGGGGTAGTGAGTTTGGGGAATTGGTGACAGTAGCTAAGACCCTCATCTCTTCACGATAGGAATAACAGCCCAGGCAATGTGCTGATGTGCTTCAGAACGCTCATTATAATGCGCAGTATATACATTGCCCTGACATATACATTATTTATTAACGTATGAACTAGGAACCAAGCCACCATTTATGACTGCATTGGAGGCAATTCTGACAGATTCTTTCAGAAATAAATAAATAATCCTTCACTTTCTCTCTTCTGCTTTTGCCTATCCTTCCAACATAAGAATAGCTTGTGTCCTCAGATTGCTTCAGCTGCTAAACCTGTAAACATATTTCATGTGCATTCCCTGCTCAAACCCAAAGTTCCCATGCAAAAGTAGTGATAGAACATTATTTGTCAGACCAATTAATCAACTGATTAAATAGCAAAATAAATATTAATTTCAGCAATTTTGTACCTTGTTTACAATGACTAATATGTAATTTGGAACACTTAACACTGTAAGGTCTGCCAATGCAGGTCACCATGTTTTTCTTTTGTGGGTACTGTTGTAATAAAAACAACACAAATAATCCAAAAAGTAATCAATAATAAAAACACCCCTTTACAAATTAGGCAATTAAGACTGAAAAGACCATATAAAGAGGAAATAAATGTAGAGAATATACTGTCTGAAAAAGGGTGAAAAATAGATTCAAGCAGTTTGAGGCTGTGGAGGCCAGCCAAAATTCAGGGCTCTTCTCTAGACAGAAATAAAAGTTTCTCTGGTGCAGTCAGCCCTAACTGATGTGCTGTATATTGCCTGTCACTCTATTCTGCAGGAATGTTGGGGCGTTGCCGAGCTCAAACCTAGAAGGTACAGCAATCCATCACAAACATTCACAGGAGGAGATCTCATCTCAGAGCTGGTAGCCAATATCCTAGCCACTAGAACAGCATATTAAAGGGCCAGTTTAAGGCTCTCATAAATGCAAAGCTAATCTAAACCTTCTACATTTTGCAGTTAATTGCTTTAGCCTTATATCACAATATTTGCATGCAAATAGAATGAATTATTAAGAATAAAGACATTCATTATAATTGCAATCACTGTCTTCTCCAAAATAAGTTTTCGAAAACTATCTCACATTTTTCTAACCATATCATATGCTGGCCTTGCGAATTAGCCTTTCATATCACAGAATGTAAAAAAAAAAACGTATAATTGTACAATTGTATAAGATACCCAATACAATGTCATAATAGTAAAATTCTCTGTTTCTTGTAATAAACATCTATTTATGCAAAGACATAAATGAGAAGAGTGAGAGAGAATGAAGGAAATATAAATGGAGAAATGTGGGTAAAAATAAGCATATGCTATATCTACACAATCTTTCGACATTTTGACATTTGACATTTAAGAAAAATAGACACAAAAAGACATCCAGAGGCCACGGGCCATGATTCTCTCATATTCTTTTTCAACGTTCTTGTGATTAAACTTTAGTACAGAGACAGCCAGACAGGAGAAATGTTATGCCAAAATCCTTTACATTTACTTCAAACATGCAGACAAGTGAAGTTCACCAATTAAAGGTTCAGGGTTTAAGGGTTACATCACTGCCATTCATTACTTATTTATATGTATAAATGACATATTGTTACACAAAAAGGCAACACAAGAACACTTTTGGATGTAACAGGCAGTTGTTGAGGTAGTGTATGTAAAAATAATTACAATGAATGTAATACTAAAGTAAGAAGACAGATGAGAGTGGTCATGAACATTTCCAGCAGAATTTCCGGCAGTAATTAAAAAAATAAGATGCTCAGAATTATTCAAAATGACATGGTAAACATGGACACACCTTATAAATGCCACCCACCATCCCCACAAGCTTTCTGTAGGAGCACTTCTTGATATAATCACTGCTCAAATATACCACAACCCAATAAACAGTAGTAAAGGAGTAGGCAACACAGAAATGGAGAAATAGGATTGACGTCATTGTTGACTGTTGATCTACATCAAGAAAAGGGGGGAAAAATTGAGGGAAGAGAAATTCATTTTCAGAATGAGACAGAGAGACACAGGAACAGAGTGTACAAAAAAATGCAGAAGATTGAGAGGAAGATTGTGGCGGCAGGGTGCTTTCTAAGGGCTCTCGGGGGACATTTTGTGGAATGCTTCCCTCCCTGTGGCGGCCCGCAGGCCTTTAAAGAGTGGCAGCGGAACGTCAGTCACTGGCGTTGGCTCAGGAGAGCAAGTGAGTGCAGCATAGTGATGAGCCATGTGGGTGTACTGGTGCGAAGGCTAAGCGATTCAAACACATTGCCTGTTCTCTGAAATGTTAAACTGAAATGCAAAACACTAGTTGACCAGCTTTCCTCTCTAAGCAGATTCACCAGCAGCATATGTGTAGGAGCGCGGACAGCTTCTTGGGGAGCACTGATATTTTAAGGTAATTAAACTAAACCTCCCATTGTCTGTGAAGCCCTTGGTCTGACTGTATGGAATACATTGTTTATTTTAGCCAACTATTGGATGGAAGAAATGGTCTGTACTATTATGTTAGTATAATATGTGTGAGATCTGAAAGCTACAGATGAAAATATTTCAGTAAATCATGACTATAGTTTTTTTTTTCCACACTCATACGCTTCAGAGCACTCAGGTCATATGTAGCGCACAGGTCATATGGACTACATTTAGGGTATTTTACACTTTTTGGAGCTTAACAGCCACTTTTAATGTATGTAAAAGCTTTGTTGTACAGTTTGTTGCCTTGGTTCCTTCTTATCCTCACTTGTGTCTTGTTTAGTTTACTCCCTTCCTCTTGTGTATATATACTCCCTGATTTTGTTCAGTTCTTTGCCAGTCCTCATTTGATTATGGTGTTTTTGAGTTCTCCTTTGTCTTTTTTAAGTCTCTCCTTTGTTATTAAAGTATATTTTTTATATTAGTTTCATTAAATTACTCCTATGTACCGTAACACCTTGTACGTTGTTTCTTGTCACCTTCTGGTATTTTGTCACAACTTTCACACAATGAACATATGGACATTTTCTGTATTATTATTTTACTGTGTTCATGAGCTTACCTCTCCACCAGTGGTGTAGTCCTAAAATGGAAAAAGTGGTTTACTATTACTCTCCCCTTCCCCCACAAGCAGGCAAAAATATTACAGAAGGCAGTGTCACCCTTAATGTAACTAGGCATTATTAGCTTGATCAAGAAAATATACATTTCATAATTTGGTAACACAATAAGAGCTTATTCATTAACATTAGTTAAGATATTAGCTAACATGAACTAACAATGAGCACAGCTGTTTATTGTTCATTAATGCTAATTCATTGTGCATTAACTAATTGTTATGTTAATAGAGATAATAGGAAAAGGTGGAGCTGGGAAGAGTAAGAGAAGCCAGATGTGAAGAGCACTGGATGAAAGGTAAACTTGGCTTTTATATGTTCTTGGATGATATTTTTTCATTTTTGACCCCATTCAAACTGTTAATTTTTTTATGTTGTTTGATGTAATTGAGTTCATAACACACTGAAATGTTATTTGTAAAGCTAAAAGCTTTTTTCTTTTGCTTATTTACCCAAAAAATTAAAATGAATGATTTACTTACAGACACACAAAAGGCATAAGTAAAAACTTTCATAAATAATTAATTCTATTTTAGTTTGTTTTTCACCAAACCCATTTGTATGTCTACATAACACTTGGAATGTACAGCATAAGTCGCTTTTGCACACTGTAAAGCTCAATATTGTCATTAATTAGGACAACAAGGTACCAACTTAACATTACTTAAGTGTTGGCATCAAACGTTAAACAAATCTGTTTAATGAACTAATTTGGCACCAAAGTTTTTCGGATTAAGATGTTAAGTGTTATGAACTTAAATTTTCAATTTATTTCAATTACTCGCTATGTCTCTGTTTAATATAATTGGTCGTTTTAAAATTCTGCCTTGACAAACACCCTGACTGGTTGATATAACACATGTATTTTTTGATCATTGTGAATTTACTGACGCAGCAGGCTTCTCACTGGCAGGAACCATCTAAAAGATGGTTGAAAGTTCAATTGATAAGTGATTAAAACACATATATACACTTCTTAATTGCCTGACACATTTATTCTAATGCTATTCGCATAGCATAAACCCTTTCCCAAATTCCTTCCACAGCAGCACCAGCATACATGCAGTCATTGTTAAGAAGACAGGAAGAAAGTCGTTCTGATGACTCATGGAAGTAATTTTGTTGACTGGATCAACAACGCTTTACAGCAGTCTCTCTCTTTTCTATCTGTGCAGAGTTCCCCTGAGTGTGTCGGTCACTAAAATAGCAAATTTTCTCTGAAAGAGTAAATTTCTTCATGGTAGGTTTCATCATGCCTTTCTGTGCATGTGCTTTTGGGTGTGGTTGGTCTCTCTCCCTCTGACAGCCACGATCTCTGCCTCAGATGTTTGGGCTATGCCCATGCTTAGGCAGCATTCATCTCCTCACTGCGGAAACATGTACAATGGGACGTTGCAATTGAGGGTTTTTTTTTCTGTGAGAACAAAGAATCTGATAAAGTTTTAACCAGATTTGGTTCCCGGAGCTGATGCTACTTTTAACAGCCCCTCCCTGCTGAATTCCCCTGAAGAAGGACGTTCTTTCTCCTTTGGAAGACTTTTGGAACCTCCATGTCTGGTTTATGGACAGGACACAAATGACCTAGGTGATTTACCACTGGCAGTGGTAAATATTATCTGCTAGGCAGCTCTACACCCTGAAGTGGCTGCTTTTTTGTGGACTGGTGTTCTTCCCGAGGGGAAGACCCAATGATATGCCCTATCAGATCTGTGCTTACCATCTTACAGAATAAGTTGGAGAGACAGCTGTCACTTTTCACCCTACAGGTGTACACTGCCCTCCAAAAGTTTGGAAACGCCTTAGAAAAGTGGGGTTTTGGACAATATTGGCATAAATCCTTTTTAATTTGTGATAATTTTGCACTGATAAGGGACAACACAAACTACGAAAACATATTTTATTACATAAACAGTTTATACATAGAAAAAACGTAAATTTTGGATTCATCAAAATATCCACCATTAGCAGCTATTAGAGCTCTGCATAATCTGGGCATCCGAGCTGTCAGTTTGACTTGATATATTACCCCAAGCCAGTGGCGCCTCCAGAAATTTTTCATAGGGGTAGCCAGATGGGGCCACTTAAAATCTTGGGGTGGCACACCAAAACTATAAACCATAATTTC
>JAZGTI010004210.1:1950-28791 GCA_036877585.1 Botia kubotai | reverse complement strand
ATTGTAAGGGAAAGCAGAGGACCACAGCAACACAAGGAGAACTCCAGGCCAGCAGGACTCGAACCAGAGATCTTGTAACGGTGAGCTCACAGTGCTATTCACTGAGTGCCATCTGGTTAAACTTCTGAATCTTCTGAAGACACAGTAACACAGCAAAGATGATGCCAAAATAAAGTGTGAAAAGTGTGTGTTCAGGTGTGTGTGAGATTCAGGTACAGAACAGAGACACACAACATTACTTCTGGATGTCATTAAAAGGTCAGACTGATCTTTAGAGAAATAAATACTGAACTATTTCTTCTGTTTCTGAAGTGTAAACGTTCCTCCAGAGTCAGAAGAGAAGATCTTCCTTGTTTCAGATGAACACGTCTCACTAAATACGTGTTTGTGAAAGTGAACTGGTAACACGCAACAGTCCCACAGCACGTTAGATTCATTCATTCATCAGAGAAAGCTCATGAATCCTGCTAGATTAACAGAGCTGCAGTTCATTCTGCTAACAGATACAAGAGGCCTTTAGTCTTCTGTTTTAATGGCCACCAGGTTATTATGAACAGTTCAGATGGTTAAAGTTAGTAATATTTGTGCTCATCAAATCTCATTAAACTCAATGACACAAACAGTGAAGAATCAGCTGCATGTCAAAGGTGATAATACATGAGGTTTGTTTAAAGCAGCATCTACTTACAAAGACATGAAAGCATGACAGAAACTACAATGATTTGGAAAATATCACAGTTGTGAATGTTTAGATATTGAGCAATTCGTCCTAAAATGTTCCAGATGTATCATTTTCACCTTCGGTGGTCGTGAGAGCCACAGAGAGTTAAAGTGTGTTAATAATATTAGAGCTTACAAACACTTCCTCTAATGTGTAAATATATGAGAAAGTTCATCTGAATGCTTCTGATGTTAATGTCACTGTCTGCTTCAAGCACAGAGCCCCACACATCAAAGAGATGCTTATTCATCACATTCTGACAGAAATGGTCAAAAAGCACACGGCCGGACAGTCTGGCAGTCTCAACATTTGGGCCTGCACGCAGCTCAGCCATATAAGGTACATTGACAAGAGACATGTTACTGTGAAGTACTTCTTTGATGAAAATTCACCACACTGAAACAGGCACTATTTACGGTTCATTACTGGTTTCATCTGTTTATATTATTTCTCTTGGCCTCTGATTTGCAACCAGAAATATTGTTACTAAACATTCTACTCTGAACCTGATTCATGTCTCATAACTCGAACTAAATGATCAGAACTAGTTTAGTTCAAAAGGGATAAACAGACACTGGCCTCATCAAACTAACCAGAGCATGATGGGAGGGTGATATCACTTCCTGTTATTGGCTGTAGTAAAAATCCCCCTCTCAGCTACACTCACTCATTCATTCATCTGCTGAGGTTACTGTGCTTTCAGAGTGATGTTTACCTCACTGGAAGTTACTTTACTTTATTTTAGTTAGTTACTTTAGTTTATTTTCAGCAGAAATCACCCGTGACCGGCCTGACTGTGCTGACATTTCTCCAGAACACATGGACCTGTTTGAGGTCTTCAGAAATCCCACAGAGAAAAACAGCTTTCAGAAAGATTGTTCAAGTCACAGACTTCACAGCAGCATGTTCCCAAGAGTCACATGAAATGATTTTAACTGTTCCTCAGTGAATCAGAAAAGTGTTAACATGAGACTAGTGTAATAAATCCACATGATAAACCTGCTAACTTACACATAAAACATGCAGAATACCAGAACACAGCATGTACAGTACGTACAGTAACACAGAACTGTACATTCTTATAAGAATAAACTCAATAAAACTCAAAGGATGATTAAGCTACATTTGCATTAATGGATATTCACATTGTTTTCTGAATAACTAGCATAAATGCTTCAAACAAGGTCAATATTTCTGCTCCTCAATGTCACTGTGATTGATTTCTGTTAGAAAAGATTAAACAGGAGTAACAGGACGCTGCCACAGATGAACTTGTACTGAACCAGAACGTTCCTTTAACATCATATGTTATGGGTTGAAGATATATGACTTCATTAACAGTCTCCTGTCCTGAAGCTAAATGGCAGTATAGATCTTTACAGTCCAGCGGCGGGAGGGTCAGCTCATGGTCTCTCTGAGGTAGTTCATGTTCCTGAGGAGAGCAAATGAACCTCCTCATGCAGCACAGCAGTCAGGTGACAGTCAGAGTGTGTTTGACTGATGTACCTGACGCCTGTTTCATCACAGCAGCAGACAGTGATGAGAACTGCCAGGATCTGTGCGTTACTGCAGATACAGCGAGTGTTAACAGAGATGAACCGAAGTCCTGCTGAAAACGATGAGTAAATGATGACAGATTGTTTGGGGATTTTGGTCTATTCTGTAGAATGAATGTTTAATCATCTGGTTCTTCTCTTTATGATGCAAACATCACAAGTTTGAATGAAACGTGTGAAGAGGCTCAGGGGCGCACGCTGGACTCTGTGTTATTAATCATTCCTCTATCACACACATTGCACTTTTCTTTATTGATCGGAAGGATGTCCTCAAATGACTCTGGCCATTTCAGTCACTTTTCATGAGGCTGAGAACATGCTGTACGTTAATCTGATGTTCAGTAATGCTGACGCTGAAGCAGACCTGGAGAAGCTGAGCTGGAGCTCAGTTTGAGGTCGGTTCTGCTTAAATCACACGAGGGGCTCAGTGCATGTGTTTGGTGTCAGACAGCAGAAGAATAGTCACCTTCATTCCCAGCATGCTTTACAGGAATAACAAACGACACCATTAGTTCAAACACAGCGTCTCTCTGCCCCACTTACAGTCAGAGTGCTGCGCTCGGCATCTTCTCATGTAACACACAGTCTCAGTGGAACTCCAGCTGTTTTACCTCTGGATGTACAACATGATTCAAGACTCAATCTAATGAACGTTTACTTGCTTCATTCAAACATATTTTACACGGATACACTGAATAACTGACACATTTACAACCCAGTACTGCTCAATTTATACAGTAAGCCTGTTTATATCTGCAGGAATTCCATGTGAATTTCCTGATCTTTTCCATGACTTCCCAAGTTGTTTGTGATGACTGGAGGAGAAGGTTCAAATGTCACTGATTACACTCGGAAACAATCATCTCTACCTGATGAAATATTACGAACTGTAACTGCAAACATCTGACACTCACGTTTTTAAAACATTCCCTGACATTTAAATGTTTAGTCTTTATTTCAGTAAACATCATTCATGATCAAGTTTGTAAATTCTATAATGTAAATCTCAGGTACTTTTTAATGTAATTCATCAGGTAATGCCACAGGCACGTGACTAAAATCATTCATGGGGCCTCTAAACACTGACGGGCTTTCCCTGAATAACTGCAGCAGTCAGTCTTACAGCTCTGACAGGCCAGAGAGAAATGAGGACAGATCTGTGCTTCTTCATACTGCTGCCCTCTCACAGACACAAGAATCAGCAGAGAACGAGGAGATCCTGAACATCAGCGTCGACTGTTTAACAGCTGAACACGACACCTCTGCATCAACACTGCAGGATTACAGGACCTCTAACAGAGGAAGAGTCCCCGCTCTGAATAAGCTGTCTGAAGCTCTTTAAACATCTTTAAACATCATCTAAGGTCTCTGCACATGGCTGTCCTTCATCTCACATGATTAAAGGCTGGTCTGAAGATCACTTGTAGACCAGTCTGAGCAGAAATCATTACTGCTGCTCAACCCCGAGAGAGTATGAATGCTTAGTGGATCATTTCACTTATTCACTCTTTAAATCCAGGATTTTAAACACAAGATTTTTGTTTTTGAAGTTTCTTTGACTTTAAACTGTTTTTAATCATGTCAGAGTTTTAGTTCTTGCTCCAGAAATCACAGGTGTGCTGCAGGTGTGACAAAGACTGTAAAGTGTTTTTTAAAATACATTAAAAAGAACAATTTGTCAGCCAATCAGATATCGCTTTATGATATAAACACCAGTCTGGTGGCATTTCCTGCAGACCTCTCCATGACAGCCAATGAGAGAGCAGCAAGATGACATGAGTCCTACAGAGAAACAGAAACCATCAGATACGCTTTTCTAATGCCTGACTAATGCATCTATTAACCCTCACAGTAAACCAGCAGACATGAAAATTACAAGGCCAGCAAAAGAAAACAAGTGACAGTTTCAATAAGTCGCCTGGAAGATTTTCCTGACATCACTTCCTTCCAGACACTGAAGCAGCTCAGATCTCTAACCGAGTTCAGCAGCTGCGTGGAGAAGATCCATCCATAATGCAGAGTTTATCTTCAGGTCAGCTCGGCAAATAGAGGTCAAATGTATTAATACAAATTTGAACTGTGAGTTTAAACTTGGCTAGTCAAGTCTGAGACGAAGCTGAGTGAAAATGGAGCAAACAGGCAGAACAAGCCCCAGCTGCCCTCACATTACACTCAATTCAGTGAACGTCAACACAGATGATGAAGGTGAATTAAAGCTGAGAACATGAGATGATGGACTGGAGGACTGGATCTCTCTCACCTTACTGTGAGTTTGCGCTCTTTTATGCTCCATATATTTTACTGGTAATGTATGTTTCATATCTACAGTATGTTTACAAATGCTATTTGACTCATGTAATACTTATATTTCCAATACAGCATCTAATTCACACGGGTGACGCATTACACATGTGTTGTAACCAGAGAAACATGAGCTGTTTTTAAAGCTGCATTAAACTCGTCACAGTCACAGTGTGGAAACATTGCATCAGTAAAGGTACACGTGTTACTAGAGTAAATGTCACTGAATCAGCTTGTGGTGATGATGAAATGGGGCCAGACATTTATTTCCCAGAGATTCTGTTTATGCCTCTGTGGAATCACACACCAACCAGAGCTGTGGAGCTTCTCACACACACACACACACACACACACTCATGAGTGATGATGATGATGATGCTGAAAACAGGCCAGCGCTCGCACCCTGATTTATGACACCCACTGCAAATGCTGCTTGTGCATAAACAACAATAATAGCATCCTGTTCTCACACTGGCACCTACAGGCCATGTGTAGAAACATGAAGATGAAACAGAAATGATTTCACCCTGACAGAGACACATGCAGAACTCAACACACACACAGCTAAACTATGAGACGTCCAGACTTACTAAACTGCTCCTCTCACACTCCACACTGTTCCAGAGAGGAAGAATCTCATTCATAGAACACACATTGAATCTCATTTGTTTCTCCTGGACAATAACGTTGAAAGGAGAGTTAACTGAGTTCTGACATTTATCACACGTGAATACTGATCAGAATGCAGTTTTTGCAGACAGTAGCAGCTCACAGTAAGTCTGTGTGTGATGATGAGAAAACACTGCACACTGAACGCTGAACACTGAACGCTGAACACTGAACACTGCACACCGCACACCGCACACCGAACACCGCACACCGCACACCGAACACCGCACACCGCACACCGCACACCGAACACCGCACACCGCACACCGCACACTGAACACTGAACACTGCAGCTATATTGAATCCTGTGAGATTAAACAGGTTTCAGGTTATAAAGTGACACTAGCACTGAGGCTGCTGGCTAAACTGACTGTGTGTGAGATTGTGTGTGTTCTTGTTTTTCTATCATTGAGGGGAATACATGCTAAAAGTTACACATACGTACATTGTGGGGACCAGTCAGCAGTTTTCACGATGGAAATTGGTTATTAAACACATAAAATGATGCTTTTTAACTGCACGATCCACTGCAGCAGCGGCAATACACAACATTAGAGCACTACGTCAATCCCACAATCCTCCTCAACAAAGGGACACGTGGTTTCCATAGAAATGACTGCAAAACACTCATGCACCTTCTCTCAAAATGCACTATTGAAAACAGATGATTTAAAAAATGATTATAAACGCTCACGTATCTCAACATGTATTGTGAAAGTTCTCGACACTTACAAGCAGAAGGAACAAATACAGACTGTTTGTATTACAAATTATGCAAGTCAAGCATCCTATAACCTGTTTACATATATTAGATAATAAAACATACATTTCTTTATGATTATCTGAGAAAGTGTGTTCCTACACTTGAATGTCCTCTACAGTCTTTTATAGAATTATTTCTTTAATTACAACACAAGCATAAGTTCAGAAGAATGTGCGTGAGAGAAAGAAATGCATTCCTGTTTTAAATGTTCAGACGTCACAGACTGTGATCGTTTCCATTACACCTCATGATGAGCAGCCCACCGCAGCCACACACGATACGCCCATCAAGATTAATCACCCCTGCACTCACAAACTGGGTCACCTGTGCTGCCCCTGCTGAGGGCCATTCAGGTAGAGAAGCCACAGCGCCACCTGCTGGTCTTCAACACTCACACACACAGATGTGTGTGAGAAAGAGGCAGCAGCCAGAGGATAAAACACAAACAGACACATGACAGAGACTCAGCAGGACAGAAAACCTTGTGCTCAGTGAGGCATGCAGAGTACTGTACCGTTCATTAACTTATAATGTGATAACCTGTAATATTAAGTGAGACTCTGTCCAGACATGAGAACACTGCTCAGATCGGGCCCAGTGAAGGGCTTGTGTCACAGCAGTTACTGTGGCCTTCAACAAAACGCCATCCATTTTAAGAGCTGGAACAATGTGTTCTGTAATGAGTCAAACATATTTCATTTGAAACGTTACAGTACCGCACAGATAATGTAGCTGAACTGCCTGTGAACGGTCGTTCTGAGTCACGACTCGTAAGCTCAGGATGAAGAACTGAACACACTCTTTAAATCACTCACTGTCTGTCACATCTGTCCTGCCAACATCAGTCAAACTCACCCTGAGTCAGCGCTGGATTATGATCTGTGACATCAATTCTTTTGTTAAAGAACTACACAGAAATTAATTCTGCTTGTGGTTATGAATGTGAATCACTGATATTCTCACAGACTCAGAAATCTGAATTCAAACTGTCGTCTGTCTGGATTTCACTCACTTCTGCTCAACATCTCTTTTCACAGATAAACGCAAGCCATTAGGTTTGAAACGACACAAGATCATGAAAGTAGGAATGTTTTTGTCTTGAATTAGGCTGTAAAACCTGACGTTTTAACAGAACAGGTTGTCAAAGCCCATCTAAGTGTTTGCATGAAACTGTTCCTGTATTTAATACATAAAACAATTCTGCCATGTTCTCCATTCACTGGAACTCTTTAGGTTTTGGGTTGCATCAGACTCAACGTCAACATCTCACCTCAAAAACTGCTCTTCTATAATCAGTTTTATTTTCAAATCTCATGGTGACATTTTTCTTGAGTCCCTGAGAAAGTGTGAAATTCAGCTTTCAATTCACAAGACTGCAAACGTGGAAGGACTGAAGATCTGTCTAAACCTTAAACCAAGACAAGACCAAACTCATCTCTCTTTACGTCTTCAATCAGTAAAGCAGCACTACAGCTGAAGACCCGACCATCTTACCTGAGTGACCTTCTCTGTGACATGCTGCGTGCGGTCGATGAGTTTACAGGGGGCGATGATGTCCATCTCTCCAGCCGGAAGGGCGATCAGGGGGTCCGGCTTACAGTCCACAAAGTTGAGTGTGATCTGCGGGATTTTACTGATGGTGCGGTAACGCATGAGATCAGAGTCAGAGGTAGAGTTCAGGATGCTGGACTTGTTGTTCACAGAACCTGTGAGAGGAAACAGACTGCAGGTGAGGCCTAGCAGAACACATCACCTGCACTTTTCTCTATATGCAGTTTTAAAGATACAACCCCAGTTTCAGTTGATTTCTGCACTGTGCACAGAGATTTCTCTGGATTATGACATTATGTTATTTAGATGATGATATTCAGAATAAAGGAACATTATTCTGAAATTGTTCCACAGTCTGTAGAAGCAGTTTCTCACAGACTGGTGAAGCTCTGCCCATCCTGACGTCTGTGAGATTCTGTAAGATGATGTCACTCACCAGCTGCTCTGCTGCCATTAACCATTAGCTGCCAAATGTTCCTCCAACTGTTTTACTTTTTGGTTACACTTTTCCCACCTTTTGTTGGCCCCGTTCCAATTATTAACAACAGTTTCAAAATACCCATAATTTTCTGGCATTAAACAACACATTCATGTTTAAATTTTGATGTGTTTTTATGTTCTTTGTGAATGAAACATGAATGAATGACTTGTGTTCTGTTTTATTTACATTTTGTGTAATTGGGGTTGTAATATTGGCCAATAGTAACAGGTGTTTATTATGTGTGTTTTAATGGATTGGACTGGTGGTGTCGTAGGCTGAGTTTGGTGCTTACGGTCCCAGTGGGGCCTCATGGCTTTGATGTTGTCCACTGAAGACGCCCGGCGCATGCTAAGAAAGCTCTCGCGCGACCGACTGTTTGTCAGGCTGCAGTTGGACACGGACACCTCCGGGTTCAGCCTCTGTGCTTGAGGGGAGGAGTGGCCCAAAGGCAGGGTAGCTGGGTGGGGCGGGGCTGGGGGAGGTGAGGCAGGGTCACTGATCAGGAGGTTGCGCTGGTCCTCAGAAAGCAGTGAGGATGGAGTTCCTGCAGCACTGGCGGTCAGGTGAGACTGTTTTTGTTCTGGAAGAGACAGCAGCTCACGCAGGGCGACAGATTCATGGCTGTCCAGACGCGAGCTGGCAGGGAATCCTGCTCCTCTGCCGGCCTCTGGATCCTCTCGCACAGACGCTTTACTGCTGTTCCGGGACTTTAGAAGAGGCAGGCGGAGATGAAGCCCTCCAGCTCGATCTACAACACATCTTACTTTTAAAAGAAACTCAACTCTTTTATAGCATTTCATTTTAAACCCCGTGTTAAATGATATTCAAGGTTTTTGCACAAACAACAGGATTGATATTTTTCACACTTGACTATTAGAACACAACCATCTGTAAGTGAATGGCTGTTGGTTAACAATCTCTTTACATGGAGAGGAAAAACAACATGATGGTTCCATGATGGTTTCTGAACGATGCAAAATCAGTATTACAGCTCAGCTTATATTGTTTGCATTTTTATTTAATGCCTTTTTTTGCAGTTAAGTTTTAATAAATGGTCAGTGTGGAGTTTTGTGAGTTGTAAATCTTACATCATTCAACTTTAAGAGTACGAGCAGTACAGTATTACAGACGGTGTTTGACGGTACAGTACAGTATTACAGACGGTGTTTGACGGTACAGTACAGTATTACAGACGGTGTTTGACGGTACAGTACAGTGTTACAGACGGTGTTTGACGGTACAGTACAGTATTACTGTGACATACGTGAGTGTCTCCAGGGCAGCTTGTGATTGTGATCTTGTGTCTCGTGAACTTTCTCGTCCGGCATGACCTCAAAATTCAGAATAAACATGATCACCACGCCATCTTCATTCTTCACTGGCACTACATCCACCAGACACCGGAAACACACACCTGCCACAAACAACAGCAGCCTGTTAGACACACACACACACACTGCAGGGATTTCAATACTGCTGGAACCGTTTCTGTAACGAACCTTCTATACTTCATCTTGACAGAATTCTCTAGACTGTTCTTGTGTGCGATTTTCAATGGAATAACTGGATTAAAGGGGGTGTGCTACCAAAACTATCACAAATGAACATCACATTGTTTATCACAATGAATCATAAACTGTGAATATTACCAAACAGAAACAGTTAAACCGAAATGAAATGTTAAAGATTATTGTGATGACACTGTAATGCAACATATTAATGATTCAACAGAATTCTTTCATGAAGCAGTTAAATGAACAGCTATTATCTGCTAGCAACATGAAGCCTATAACTGCTGCGCACGCATGTGTGTGTGTGAGAACAGAAAATTAAAACACATAAAAAAACAGAACAGTCAAACTGTCACTGTAATATAAACAAAATCAGTTCGACATCACTAGCTGTTTGATTGAATGCCCTGATGTTTTAATCTCGAGAATATCACTAACTTACCTTCAGATGACAGCAGAACAAACACAGCAAACAGCTAAACTAACCCACAACTCTGACTGACTCATTCTCATCAACAAATATAAAGACAGACAGAGAGAGAGATGACAGGCAGGCAGAGAGACAAACAGACAGACAGGAAGGCAGAGAGACAAACAGACAGACAGGAAGGCAGAGAGAGAGAGACAGGCAGGCAGAGAGAGATGCTCTGACTGGAGACTGGCCCACTTTAATCCCAGCTGTGTTTGGAGCAGGAAACTACACATGGATTACAGATTCACTAATGCCATCTGCTCGTGTGTGTGTGTGTGTGATAAAGAGTACAAACCATCTTCAACAGTGTATATAGATAATATACTAACAGCCCAATGACTTTCATCAAAATCAAATAACCTCTTCTGCCTCTGACATCATCAAGCCCTCTTATCTTCAGCCCCTCCCCTCCAGCTACCCGCCATACAGAAATCACTTTTAACCATCCAATCAATTTCCTCAAAACAAGCCCCGCCCTCCTTTTCCTACATAAATATCTTATTTCACACAGAAATGTGGCAGTTCTCACATATCCATACAAGTATTTATAAATATATATTAAATGTACATGTATGCATTTAACATACTCTTTAATCCAAAGATTTACAAATAAGGATCTACACAAGCACTCGGAATATATACAAATACATCAAGAAGAGCTTTAAAAAGCTGCAGTGATGCGAGTTCCAGTGATAGCACACACACACACACACACAGATTAAAAGTGCTCATGATGAGGATTTCTCTTGAATTTCAACCACTTTAAAAGACCTCTTTTAATCCTCAGCAAGATTCAATCCACACACACACACACACACACACACGTGTTTGGAACTGATCACATACACACTCTCTTTATAAATAAATATGCAGGTCTGTTTGGATCTGGTTATATAAGCAAAATAAAGCGCATTGGGAGTCAAACCACTGTCGTCACAGGTTCAACAAGCACACACACACTCACAACAGAGTGTTATTGTTGTCACACTGTTTACAGTGACGCTTTCCTCCAAACTACAAACATCCTTCTGTGCTCCTCTCTCCAGACTAGTTATGCAAAGTATGATTATATAACAGCATATATTGTGCAAGATTATATACAAACCACGAATACATCTAACTGTACAAAGTAACACCTTATATACAGATTGAAAGTGTACATGTAAATATGAAGTGTGTGTGAAGTGACTCGCATAACTCTGATGTCAGCGGTGTTCGTTTGACTGACAGTTTACGTTTGAAGGCGTTTTACACGAGCAGCAGCAAAAAGCAGTAATGCGGTAAAATTCAGGAGATTCTGCAGACGAGTGCATTTTCAAACAAATGCGTTTCTTAAGTTTACATTTCAATGATGGTGTGTTTCTACTGGCGTGTTTTGAAGTTGCACGAGTGTTTTCATGCGGTTTCTCTCCAGAAATCACAGGTGCACTGCAGGTGCTACACAGAATGTAAAACCATTACTTCTAAATGATAATCTTAAGATGTTCAGTGACATGTGCTTCACACCGGACATGTAAGCAGCTCATCTTAGTGAGTTGTAACACCAGTGCTGGTGTTAGTGATGAATGTAGAGTTCAGATATGAGGGGAAACAGCACCACTTGGTGGACATGACTAACACAAACAGTAAAGATCTGAATTAAGACTGACACACAATATTTGTGCATACAAATATTTGTGAATATGAATTATGATTTCAGACACATCTTTGCTCTGCTAACAGACACTAAACCCGCCAGGCCTTTGAAAAGTGCCGGAAGTTTCCAGATTAAAGCAGGATTACAGCGGCACTAGAGGCACATCCAGGAGCTCCGTGGCTCTTTATGAGTACTTCACACACACACCCTTTCATTCCTCATAAATGAGTTAAAATCTCATTTTCTGTGTGTAAGAACGCAGGTCTGGCCTCCCCAGAGGAGTGTCAATGGATGAAGTTTTTCTTTCGACAGGTTTATTATGAGCACAAAGAATAATGTTTCTTTTAAAGCTGGAAATAAATGGGCTCATCATTCCTGCCCCCTCATCATTTCTGCCCCCTCATCATTTCTGCTGGCCACCACACACACACAGAGATATTTTCACCCAACATTGCTTTGATGCTTGATTCTACCTGAAGCGAGTGAGAGGTTTCGTTGTTTTGAACTGGTCTGAGAAACTGTAGTTTAATTGTGTGTGCAGTTTCTGTGGCACACGAGTGGCAGCACACTGACTGCATTATCTTTCCGTCTTGTTCTTTTCATGATCACTTGATAAATAGTTTAGAGGCCTTTTACATTTAATGTCATGCTAGAACATTAATATAATGTTGATATAATTAATATAAGGAAATATAAGGAACCATTAACAGAAAATCATTATATAATACATGTAACTGTGGCCACTGTACGCTTGTAAATAGTCAGTATTTTTGCAGGCCCAGTAGCTAATGTGACACAATGAAACATTTCACCTGCTAAAACAATATAGATTTATAATATCTGTCATCATGCAGCCTGAACATGATCTTATTAGCAGCCGTGTATTTAACCACACAGATCTATGGAAATTGTCATGTGTGTTTATGAGTGTATTTACTGCTATAAACACCCTATATACATATATATATATATATATACAGGAGGGCTGTGCGTGTGTGTGTGCTCACGCTCCCAGCGATTAGTGTCAGTGTTTATTGTGATCACTCGGCAGCTGTTTCCGGGCAACAAAAGTTACTGGAGGGCAACAAGAAGAGCTACATGTGCAGAGAAACAGAGAGAAACACTAACTAACGAATGCATCCATGTGTGTCTTTCAGTCTGTCTATCCACGACACTTCACACCAGCATCTGCCTGTAACTATTAAACTACAGATGAACTCAGAGCAGATCATGAAGATGTATTTGCTTCAGAAACAGATCCTCAGACACACATGAACACACTATAGGTTTTCACACACCTCCGCACGCCTCCCTTCCTCTCTACACAAGATCAGCCGAGTTGAAGAACCTCCTCTTGCTTCATGTAATGCAGCTGGGCCCGATTCGACCCTGTTCATTTCCTGAGCTGGGCCACCCATGAACAAACTGGCTTTACATCAGTGTAATAAATCCATCAATCCATTAAGCAATAAAAGCAAGTCACAACAACTCTCCTGTAATATACATCAAATTAACAGCAGCATAAAGCCATGCTGTTGTTACCCTGTTCAGCTGAGTGTCCCTGACAATGTTACATAAGAAATCATACGTAGATCTTGTGTTAACTCTGTGTTCTCACACTGATGTGTCTTAGTAAAGATGTTTCTTGTGTCTTATCTTCAGAAACAGGAAACCTCTTCTTTACCTCATTACCACAGTTACCATAAACAAAATGATAAGAGCGTTTAATGTTGCATATACTGTGTTTATTTACTGTATTTTTAGATATTTATTTTTATATAGAAATGATAAAGATATAGAAATAGAAATGATAAAGATAGAATTCAAATTCTCAGTGATTCTGCTTATAATAAAAGTTTCTCTTGATCTGATTATTATATTTAATACTGTATGGGTCATTTAAAAGATTGCTGTATGTTTACTGTTTTGTTTTGGTAACTATAGTAACAGTGTTGCTCCCCCACCGGCCCGGCCACCCATGACTCCATTAGAACAGACATGAGCTCATGGACTCAATCTGACACACAGCCTCATACAGTCTCTACAGATGAACCCGACACAGTGAGTCACATGTCAGGTGATAATCTGATCCAACATACACACACACACACACCTCTGACCCAACATACACACACCCCTGACCCAACATACACACACACCTCTGTCCCAACATACACACACAACTGACCCACAACACATACACCTCTGACCCAACATACACACACACCTCTGTCCCAACATACACACACACCTCTGACCCAACATACACACACCCCTGACCCAACATACACACACACACCTCTGACCCAACATACACACACAACTGACCCACAACACACACACCTCTGACCCAACACACACACAACTGACCCACAACACATACACACCTCTGACCCAACATACACACACCCCTGACCCAACATACACACACACACCTCTGTCCCAACATACACACACCTCTGACCCAACATACACACACACACCTCTGACCCAACATACATACACACACCTCTGACCCAACATACACACACAACTGACCCACAACACACACAACTGACCCACAACACATACACACCTCTGACCCAACATACACACACAACTGACCCACAACACACACAACTGACCCACAACACATACACACCTCTGACCCACAACACATACACACCTCTGACCCAACATACACACACAACTGACCCACAACACACACACCTCTGACCCAACATACACACACAACTGACCCACAACACACACACCTCTGACCCAACACACACACACCTCTGACCCAACATACACACACCTCTGACCCAACATTTTATATTTCATCTCTAAAAACATTGTTGCAAATAGTTGTGTTAGTGTAGTTACATGCACTGCTGCTGCTGTTTAAAGACCAAACAGATTTAAATCTGCCAAAACCAGAAAATGTAGTTACATTTACTAAGACACAAACCCAACCAAATGCATTGTGCAGTTGACTTGAACAATACATCACATTGTAGCGTGTTTAGAGAGAACTGTGTTTTCTAATCAGAATCTAATCTCTTTATGAAAAATGCCATAAACTCCTATTGAAGAAAATGCTCAAGACATATCTGGAGTAAACATCACTGAGACTAGTGAGAGGGTCGATAACCACCCAGAACACCCTAGCAACCTCATAGCAACACTGCTCCTGTCCAGCAGGGTCTACCTCAGCTGCTGGGTTTGGCACATTTTTTCGGGGCTGTTGTGAGCTTTGGCAGATCAATGCTAACACATGCTAATGAGTGTTTACTGTAAGGTTGTCTGGCTGTTACCAGCTGTAACCTTCTGTCTGGTACAATCACATGCACACTACACTGTTAACCCCTCAGGAGTGAACTGAATGTTAAACACCTTGCAATCGATACCACAAAAACACCTCACAATAAACAATACACAATAAATACAGCACAACACCCCACAATAAACACTACACAATTAACACTACACATTCCCCGTAGAACTGAGTGAGACTGCATGGAGAACACAGAGGCTCTGAAACAGTCTGTGCTTTAAAACAGACACTCAACGAGCAATTATACCTCAGCCATTTCTGATCCAATTTCCTCCATTAGATGAGAAACATCTACACCTGCTGGGTCTCCACCTTCACTCAGACATCACTGCTGAATTAAGATGATGTCGTAATTCTTTACTGGCCTTCAAAGACGAAATGAAAAATTGAAACCACAGACAATTGACTTTAAATGTATTTAGTGAGGACAAAGAACAAACACTTCGAACATTTCACTTCTAATGTTAATATGTTCCAATGTATCATGCACAATAAGACTCAACACGTTCAAAAACAAGCGTTATTATTGTAAGTTGTGTGGTGATGCTATTGGAACAATGTACCCACTTCACTTTTAAACATTTTAGTCAAAATGTTACAAACAAAAGTATTGTGTAAAATTAGAAGGTCAATAAGTTCCCATCACCTTTTTAACAGAGTAAATAATGAGATATTCTCAGACTCATCTCAGACCATATTCTGGTCTGTGTGTGTTCTTTCTCTGAGTTGTGTGTGATTGTGGATGTGCTGAGCTGGTGAGACTGTCTGAAGGTGAGTGTCAGTCATGCAGAAAGCCCAATTAAATCTGTGTCTCTCTGTGAATGGATGGGTGTCCCTGGAGGAGCAGATAAAGGCCTCCAGGAGCAGAACTTATACACTGCCTCCAGCCTGCCGACTGACGGCCTGTTTAAAACAACTGTGGCACCTGTGTTTGTGTAAGTGTGTGTGTGTGTGTGTGTGTGTTTGATTGTGTGTGTTTGTAAATGTTGTGTGTGTTGGTTTTTGAGCATGGGGGGGAATTCACAGATTATCTCATGAGGTTCAGCTTGAGTATCTTCTTATATTTACCAATAATGTCTATTGCAACATTAAAACATTAAAACATTAAAACACAAGAATTACCCAGCTAACATTTCTGTTATGTGCAGAATGTCATGCAAGCTGCTGTAAGTATGAAGCAGTATGCATACTGCGCAAACTGTCTGCATTCATGACCTACTACATCAGCACCCAGTACACAGACTACTGCACACATTCTACACTCTGTGTGTGTGTGTGTGTGTGTGTGTGTGTGTGATACAGGATTTCTTGTATTTGTTAGAGGTCAGTAAGTATTTGTTTGAATGGGTTTTGTGTTTGTAGTTTGATGATTCTCAGAGGAAATATTTCAGCAGAAGAGACCACACACACACACACATACACACACACACACACAGTGATCGTAACAGTGTTTATCAACAGCACACTTCCTCTATGCAAACAAAACAACTTATCTTACAACTAACTAGCCTAAATGAGGAACTGGAGTTTCAGTGCAGCAGAACATCAAAAACGGGTAATTTCCTGAGATTAAACAAGACAGACGTAACAGGATATAAACAGGCATTGGTTTTATAAATATATATATATATATAGAGAGAGAGAGAGAGAGAGAGAGAGAAAGAAAGTATCTGAAGGTTTAAAAGTTGATATGTTTTATGTTTGTACAGCGTAACACAGCTCAAGGATTAGAGAAGAATAGATTTGACAGACAGCTGTCACTCAAAGTCAAACATCTGTGAGTAAATGAACCCCTCTAATAACAGATCATTTGAAACCTGTCTGTCAATCAGCAGCCATTTCAGCTCCAGTCACAATCTCTGAGTTTAAACCCCACACAACAGAATCATCCTCTGTGTCGAGATGCAGGAGGAGATTTCTGTGGGCTCAGCATTAAAACTCAATACAAATCGAATACAAGAATTCACCTTTCCAGTCCAAAATGAGGCTCAGCGCTGTCCGCTCCCGGGAAAGGCAAACATCACCCTGTCTGTGACAGAACGCCGCTTTTATTCAGAGAACTCACTGAGGTGGATGAATCTGACAGAGGGAAAGACGTTTGTCTGAATGGGTTAGCATTCAGCTTAAGAGCACTAAGGATTCATTGTGCACTTGTGCGTGAAGATAACTTTTCTTATCTGTACTTTAACACTCCCAGTTCTAAATAAAAAAACTGTAGTATTGAGTCATACCGTACGTACAGTACAGTTTCAGATTCCATTGTGTAGTTTTTAGTTTCAGTTTCACAGATATCTGCTTGTATAGATAAAAGGAAGCAAGACTTTGTAATCTGTGTTTTGTCTACGAGTTCTTTGGCAAACAGCGGATAAGAATGAACTAACACAACATGCTGGAAAAACATTAAAAGTAGTCAAAACATGTTCACTGGACACCTGCACCACACACACACACACACACAAATGTCACTGTGCTGAAATCACTCTAAACACAATACATACTGTACAACTGACACTCACTGTATTGACAGGACTGTTGGGAGGAGTACACAGGCTCTGTAAATGTAGGGCTGTGCATGTGACTGAGGTCATGAGGTTGGTATTTAACTGTGTGAGGACAAAAAGCATCTCAGAGTGAATGAGACAGCACAGATGGGCAAAATGTCACTGTGAATGGAACTTCAGAAGACATCTCATTAGTGTTCCTACCTGCCAGAGGAAACCTCTCTCTCTCTCTCTCTCTCTCTCTCTGTCTCTCTCTGTGCTCTTTAACCGAGACTGTTGGATTGAAATAAGGTTGAAAGCGGGGTCATGCTGATGTGGAACTGAAGCATACTTCAGTTATGTATCCTTCACTATCCTCTGAAGATCTGTTTCACACTTGCATTCAATCTCACACTCTTCATTAATGTAAATGTATCTGATTGGGACACATTTATATAACTCAATATTTCTAATTGAGAACCTTATTGTTTTTGTCTCATCTCATCCGATTTACAATAATTACAATGAGACCCCTTAATTGGCTTGAATGCAGCTACTTTATGTTACTACAAATCGTGTGCATTGAACTCCCGGGGCATCTTGACTGTTGATTGGCTGTTGGCTTCCGTGATGTGAAGAGTGTGGGCACAGGTTCTCATCAGACACAGACACACTCCGTCTCCATCAAGTGTCAGAGAGCGAGCTAGCTGTGAGTCTTTGATGGGTGAGCTGGAGCAGGTATACATGAAGCCAAAACACCCGTATGACATTGAGAATAAAGAATCTGTCCTGACCGCAAGCCTCCACTCATCCATAATCACAGCAATGCATTGTGTCTCATTTCAATCCATCAAATACTTTCTCTAATCAACTGACAGGGAAAATGCACCAACAATAAATGGATTTTTTACCTGTCAGATGATTAGAAAATGAAAGTCATTTGGTTCTAACTGCTGCTCATTTCTGGGGTTAATGGACTGAACCTCTAAAGTATTAAACTTCATTCTGCTCCAATATGTGTTACAGGCATGATCAATAGCTCAGATCATGTGACATGCTGAGGAAGGCGTGATATTACTTATATAAGTGCCCAACTACAAAATGGAAAAAAAACTCTAACATTTACATGAACTGAAAGTCAAGAGAATTTTATAGAATATTATAGAAACCACCCGGAACATCTTAGCGACTGCAAAAAAGAAATCTTCAGACAAACAGAGGTGTGCAGCTCTCTCTCTCTCTCTCTCTCTCTTTCAGAAGGGTGGATTCAGGTATGACAAAATCCCACCCCAGTGACTCTACCCCATCAGCGGTCCTTGTACATCTATTGTAGCATGGTGACTGTTGCCATGACAGCACCTGTTTACAGCGCCATGGTGACTTGATAAAAGTGCCACTCTAGAGAATAACTGAAGTCTGTGTAATCAGGGTAGCAATATGAGGGAAAACAATTATCACAAAAACCCTTCAGTTTGATCATTTTTATCATTTTTGGCGTTCATTTTGAAATAAGACCTGGAAACCCAAATAACCCTTGACAACCCTAGAAATACACAGAAACAACATCCAGAGAAAAACAACCTTTCTGAAAGAAAGATCTTAATGTGCCTCAGCCTTCTTTCTCTGTGTAAAGAGAGAGAGAAAGACAGAGATAGAGAGAGATAGCGAATGACACAGAGAGAGAGAGAGAGACAGAGAGAGGGAGCGAAAGACAAAGATAGAGAGAGAGCAAAAGACACACAGAGAGAGAGAAAGACAGAGAGAAAGACAGAGATAGAGAGAAAGACAGAGATAGAGAGAAAAACAGAGATAGAGAGAGCCAAAAACTAAAGCTTTGATTGAATGAGCATGGGCCACAGGGGCTGCACTCAAATGGCCCACGTTGGTCTGCATATGTGCTCTTCTTCCACAACATTTGGATGTCAACAGGACCTTAAGCATCTGCTTACCGGTCAGTGTGAACCCACCATCTGCTGTGTGAGCCTGCTGCCAGCAAACGCTGCCTCATGTCACACTCAAAGAAATGAAAACAGTGATACATAGATACAGGATGAGTATAAATATTAGAAGTGTATCTTTAACTGTTATTACAAGCAAGAGTAATAGTGATGCTTAGCAAACACCAGTAACTGGAGAACATATAATGCATACATTTACAGCCTATGCTATTGACAAAATGCAGTAAAAATAAGCTTCATTAGTGAGCACATTATCACTTAGATGATACCTCCCCCACATGAAAACAGTACATCAGACAGACAGAGGTCATACAGTGTCAGCAGGCATGTGTTCATCAGACACACATGACAAGAGCCATTAGCTACGTTCCCTCACTGCCTTAAAAGGCCAAAATCATGGTTCATCAGTACGCCTGATACATCTGAGGAGGAACTGAGCGTTCTCAGCCAATCATCAGTTCATCAGAGGTGAGATGACACCAGAGGACACCTGCATGTAAAGACAAACCCCTCCAGTGCAGCCCACATCATCTGATGCATGCAGCCCTATATCCCTACAGCAACAGACACAAACATTGTCTCATAACCACCCTCATCCAACAGCCGAGAGAGAGAGAGAGAGAGAGAGAGAGAGAGAGAGAGAGAGAGACAGCTGAAGTGTTTAGTGGTAAGTGTGGAAAGATTTTTAAAATGTGCAGCAGGAATCAGTTCGAGCTGCTGACAGACTGCAGACAACATCTGGAGATCACAGAGAGAAACTGAAAACACAGGCAGTGGTGCTGAAACACAGCGGACAGGAAAGAAAAAAGAGAGTCAGAGAAGGGTGGAGCTTCCAAACACTTCTGTTTTTATCATGAGATGGGAGTCTGTTGTGCATACATCAAACCACTGGATGAAATACAGAAGTGCTGAGAAGGGCAGGAGAAAAAGTGAATTGTGCATTCTGCATATTCAGCACCACGGACAGCTCCACCTGCTGAGACCGTCAGCAAACATTCAGCTCCCTCATGGACAGGAATTCATTTTGTGACACTGCATATCATTTGCATCCCTCTGTTATCTGTATTTGTTTATTTACAGATGCATGTCACGTAACCAAGGGTTTGCCCTTTAATTACTAAATGAACCGTTATATTTAGTACAGAGAGAAGACACCACGCTTCAGATATGCCCTCTATGCTGTGTTAAGCTGGCATTACCAATGAATGGAGTCCGTCCTGAGAACATTCATTAAACAGACCGACTACTGAACTCCTGCAGCTGCCATATTAACAGCTTCTGTAACGAATCAATGGCTTTCCTAATCCTTACACCTCGAACCCTGAGCCACATCCTCATAACCTCAGTCATTCACTCATTTAAGTTTTGTTATAAAAATTCATATAAAAATAGGTGCTTGTGGGCCTAAAAATAACAATGTCACAATTCAAGGAAAGTGGGGGTGGAGCCTACACCCATTAACACAAAAAGTAACTCATGACTGCTGTGTTATATGCTGAACTGTATATATTCTTAAAACTTATCTGACCAATAACCACTGCTAGTTTCCCTTCCTGAAAATCATCATCTGTCCTGTGTCAACAAGAGAAATCGTCACATCTCTGTACTTCACTAATCACTAAAATTATTACTTAGACAAGATTATCTTTTATGACCAAATCTGGCAACCGCAGCAGGAACAGAGTCAGGCAGGTGAGTACTGTGATTCCATCACACAATCTGGCGCCCCGGGGTCGCTGATGCTAAGGCACTGTGCCTTTAATAACTACAAACAGGAAAACCCACAAAATTAGGTCATACTGCACCCCAAAAATTACAATTAAATTAAAACAAAAAAATGGTGTGAATAAAATAAAGCATATTTCAGGGAGATTTAGATATTACTATATATATTAATTATATAACTATATTTAAAATATATTATTTAATGATTACAAATGTCACAACAATGCAGAAAAATCCTATTATATTTTTATGCACAACAATTTACTAAGTGTGAAAATATGACCCAGATTTTTCTTTCTCAACTATAATACAGTCGATAAATGATTCAATGCAGGGAAACCATTTGAGATCAAACATTCAAAGGCTTGATATTTTCATACCAGCGAGAGAGAGAGAGAGAGAGGGAGGGTCACATGATGAGGTTCATCACTCCCCTAAATGTGTGTGTGGGTGACAGAGAAAACCAGACATAAATAACAGTCAATTCAATAATTAAATACACTTAATGGCTACAATCATGCAACTGCTAATTATATCCGGGGCTGCTATTAACAGATGTTGCCCCTCGGTCAGAGAGAGAGAGCTGAATTAATGCAGGCCTGCCCTTCATCACATGCATGGCTGTTGCGCTGGAGACGAGCGGTGCTTCTCCTGTGGAGTCTGGCGGTAATATCTGAACATCACGCTGGATTCAGAGCTTTCATGTGTCTTTTCTCTTTCACTGCCTCATGGCAAGTTATACTGCAGCATTCAGTAAAGAGCAGCGTACAGACAGAGTTATCTCACAGAAAACAATATGTCACACACCGTCAGGTTGTTCATCTTGCTGGTTTTCAGTATAAATGCTGGCCCTAAAACAACAATTCAATCAGATTTGTGATTTCATCTTCCTTCCTTGGCGAGGCTGGTCTTTATAAAGGATGTACGTGCTTTTGCTCTACTGCGTTTACCTGTTTAACACACAATACAGACGTAAACTCCAGAGCTGCGGAATAAACTAGTTCTACAGGGTGAAAACTGTTGTGAAACTCACTTCAAGGGTTTCATCACACATGTAGTTTACTGGATATAATGACGTGTTTCAACAGAACACACCCAATATCAGCCACAGTAACTGCATTCAAAAAATCTCTAGATGTTGTGAGGTAATAAAAATGATCTGAATGATATAGTGAATAGAGTCTTGCAGTGCCCTTTAACCCTCGACTATATCCACAATATAACATCTTACATCAAATATTGTCCTGATATATATATACGCTCCACAAGTGCTGCAATCTGATTGGCTTATTGCTTTGATCTTTCAGAGCCAATGGGAATCTTCCCCAAAGATGCTGTCAAAAGTCTTGTCTGTCTGGACAGTGTCTCACTCATCATGATCTTTATAAATGAACAGCTACAGATGTTTCGGCTGAAAGCTGTGGAACACATTTCACATGCGACGATGCAGGATGTTTGTTGCCATGCACTGACGGGACTGTGGTGTGGTTGTAACTGACTCATGCATCAGTTTAATGATGTCTCTCAGACAAGCATCAGTCTGAAGCTGAAGTCAGATTACTGGAATGTGTGTTATCATTGCAAAAGCAACATTTTTACTGTGAGTCAGTCTGCTGCTCGGCCCCGTCACAATCACATCTCTTGCCACTCATGGCAGCTGGTGAATGGAAGCCAGTGGCACAATAAAGCTCAGGTTCAGTAATGGAGGGAAAAGTAAACAAGGTTTTGTGTCACACAGGTCGAGAGCATTAATAATGCAAAGCAGCAGTACAGAAGGAAGTATATGCTTCTGTTTTCTGCTCTGAGGCTCCAGTGAGCTGCCTACATACCGTTTTAAATATTACAGACATACACCTGACACTTTTTCCAAAAACAAAACAATGATGCTATTTGTTGTAAACACATAGCATCTCTGCCTAGAGAAAGACAACTTACTGAAGAGAAATAAATATCAGTGACAGAGCAGATGATCCTCTGAGGGATCTGAGGGATGAGGGAATGACAAGAACAAGTGTGTCTGAGAGATGTGCTAAGAGTACATTAACAGAAAGAAACGCCCGCTCCAACGCTAAAGCTAGTCACGCTTCTAATCAAATGTCAAGGGGTGAAAATAAACAGTCAGACAGCTGTACGCAATCAGAGGTTTTTCCCCAGACTGTGATGTGATTTAGAGACTAATCCTCCGCATTGAGACCCCCGCGAGGGTATGAGGACGAGGCCATGGTCCACGTCTCTGAAAGCTGCCCAAGTGTTTGATTAGTAGTGAGGTGTCTCAGAGTCTCTGCGGCATCACAGATCTGAAGAGGTTTAAAGACTTCTGAAGAAGCTTTAATTACAGGACACAGCGATGGTGAGAAACCTAAACGAGTGGGTTGAAAAACAGACAGCCAGAGGGATGAACGAAAAGAATGAAAGAATAAAAAAGTGGGGCTGGTTGACTCATTGTAAGTGTGTTCTGGGTGGTTACTGGATAGATGTTTACTGGCCCAGAAGAGTCTCTGTGAAATTCTGCTCGGTAGATTTCCTCAGGTCCTTCCTTTAGCCACTTAGTTATTCATTTATGTCCATCATCAAATAAAACTGTCAAAACACAAGAAAAGTCCTGTGTCAAAATATATCTTGTATATATTTCTTGTGTAGATTCAGTTCATATTAAAGAGAAATAGCAAAGGGACTCTACACTATACACTACACTCTAATACTACAGACAATCAGCTTTTCCTTCACTATTTCTCCAAACGTTTATGAAAACAGTTTTTTTTTCTCCTAAAAAACCTAAAGAAAATAAACAGAGAGAGATAAGAATGTTGGAGATCACACTGGGATGATACCTGACAGCAGACTGAGCACAGCTGAGACATTGTTTAGATCTCGTCTGGCGCTCTTGTGAAAGTGACATTCAGTCAGTTATGGTAACCCATACCCGAAATGTGAGCTCTGCATTTAACCCATCACTGGTGAGGAGTGGACACACACACCTGGAGCAGTGGGCAGCACTACTGTGCCCTCAGAGCAATTGGGGGTTAGGTGCCTTGCTCAAGGGCATTTCAGCTGCCAGCACTGGAATGGATCCAGCAACCTTCTGGTTACAAGCCTGACTCATTAACCAGTAAGTCACAACTGCCTCAGAGATGACACACACGAGATCAGCAAAGTACAGCAAAGATCTGCTGCTGCTGCTCTAGCTTTACTGCACAGGAGAGACAGTGGAGATATCACAGAGTTCAGCTCTGATTGTTCTTTCACACAGTTGATGTAGAGTGAAACAACAGCACCACGATGGAAAACACACATCACTCAGAAAATCACTGGTATTTACAGAGCATTAAACATCAAACACAAAAAGCATAATAAGACAGAATAATGTGATACTGCTCTGCGCTGTGTGTGTGTTTGAGTAGCTGTCCCTGAGGACTCTGCTTGTTGTCTTGTGAAACATCACTCTCTTCAGAGAGCAGCACACAAGCATACAAGCGCTCAGTGTACTCTGGTTTCCAGTCATCCATCACTGCTGTGGTGCTGATGAAAGAACTCTGGCTGCGGCTGAGACATGCGCAGACGACGCAGGACCAGCAGCGCTCCTGCCAATCAAAGACACTAAGAAAGAAGTGTGAAGGAGTCCTCGTGAGTTTACTGAGTGAAGCCTGCAAAATGATACGTCTCATAGTCTTAAAATAAGAGATATTTAAATCAAGATAAACAATGAATGTGTTTTTGTCTTGAATTGCTGCTGTTTAGCATGGAAACACACCAGCAGCTACTGGAAATCTCAGAAACTTAAAGCTAGAAATTAAAAACATAAATGACTTTCAGTTTTGTAGTGTAGCTAGCTTCTTCAGAAAGGTACATTACTGTATCTAGAACTGACAGGAGCTTGGTCAGCTGCAGCACTGCCAGTGCTAACACTGATTAGATTCTGTGGAAACTCTTGAAACTGAGAGCTGAATGTTGAAAAACTTCAGGATTTTCCTGATTCCTCCAAATTATGACCCTCAGCCTTCTGCCTGAATAAGATCAGGATGTAGGATTAAAAATGAATGGGGACCTCCAGCCAGGTGAAACAGTGAGATGGCGAGCCATGGGTAAAAGCAATTAGAGGAAACTGTAGCGCTGTGCCAAGCAGCCTGAGGGCCAGCTGATGCCTGGTTGTGGGTTTCAAGCCCATAGCTGGAGTTACAACATGACTCTGGGTTAGTGGGGCCCGACTTGGAGAGGCCCACACACCTTCAGCCTTCTCAAACTTTCTTTAAATAAGACAACAGGAAACATTTACATCTCTGTACTCTCTGTACATCTCTTTAGATCTCCAGCAGGTTTCCTGAGCTATTGACTGATCAAACTTTACTACTGTACGACCTGATTATTAAATATTTAGGGCCCTCTCCAGAGGGTGACATTTGACCTTTCCATTAGTGCTGCATACTTGTGAGATGGTGTGCATTCATTTAGTGTTTACATACAAACCAAACTTCAGTTGTTCAGACAATCTCTATACACAATGCACAGCACATGCCAGGACTAACGGGTTGACCGAGCAGGCTGCAGGCTGTGATTGTTTTAAGACAGTCCTCTCTGTCTAGGTAGGTGGGCCTCTAGGTTTGGAACTGAACTACTCTCTCTGACAGCTCACTTATTTTATGCATCATTTTGTCCTAACCACTTTACCTCTCCTTTTCTCCTTCTCTCTCTCCCTCTCTGCCCTCAGGGAACAAGTTTAGAGAGCAGTTTGAGAGCAGCTATAATCTGCAGTGAAACTGGGGCAGCACTGAGAACCTTCTCAAATTCAGGTCTCGTTGGACAATCTTGCCCTTTGAACTCACGCCAGAGCAAATAAAGACAGAGAGCTGGAGAAATCTGCAGCACTTCACACAGGCCGTATCTTCCTCAGGGGCTTTGAATGTTTTTAGGTGATAACACAAATGTTTTGTAATGTTCTCAAGTAGTTTGTGTCACTATTAAAATCATTAGGTGAAAAGCCATAACATAACCATTGCTTAAAATATATTCCATCTTGACCACATCTTAATACCCGATCAGATAGCACAGCTAATGTTGAGACTGATGGACAAACGCTCACCACAGACACTCGAGCATGAACAGAGGAAAGTGATAAACCATGAGATGAAACTGAAACTCTAAACAGACACACGGACTCTCCTGCTGCTGGTGAGAGGTCATCAGGTTCATCACAGGCTTGTAGAACATGTCAGAATCACTTTTACCAAACGGACCTGATGATGATAAACCACACAGATATCATCATCAAACAACAAAACATCATCTCATCATGTCAGAGGGATCTTCACTGAGGGATGTTCATGAAACAGAAGCTGTGTAACTGAAGCTACAGCAGTACTCAATGCATCATCATACACATCATACTGTTCTCTGTCTGTAAGCACTCTGTTCTCTGTCTGTGAGCACTCTGTTCTCTGTCTGTGAGCACTCTGTTCTCTGTTGAGAGACGCATCAGTGTGCTGAGAGACGCAGCAGTGTGTTGAGAGACGCAGCAGTGTGTTGAGAGACGCAGCAGTGTGTTGAGACGCAGCAGTGTGTTGAGACGGAGCAGTGTGTTGAGAGACGCAGCAGTGTTTTGAGAGACGCATCAGTGTGTTGAGACGCAGCAGTGTGTTGAGAGACGCAGCAGTGTGTTGAGAGACGCAGCAGTGTGTTGAGACGCAGCAGTGTGTTGAGAGACGCA
>JAZGTI010004209.1:245-28799 GCA_036877585.1 Botia kubotai | reverse complement strand
TATAAGTCAAGTTCATACTGTTCTATAAGTCGTGTTCATACTGTTCTATAAGAATACTGTTAAACACACAAGGTAAACAGCACAGTTTAGCATCTGTGAGTTTATGCACGAGTCTGTACATTCTTCACCTTATCTTTCTTAATCAGTGTCACCTGGCAAACCCAAAGCTATGACCACCAGGTACATTCACATGAGTCAACAGTTTAAAAAGAAACATGCCCAGGTTTTGCAAGTGTACGTCCACATTATAAAAACCAGTGAGCGGAAAACCCTTCCACAAAAATGGCTAGTTCCCAGTGTTATTAAATGGGGCAAACCCTTCCTGCTTTCTCCATTAAACGAATCCTGAGTGTGCAAAGGGTATAACGAAACGCTGGCGTTGGGGCAGATAACACACAGACATACAACAACTCTGATCAGTTTCTCTTCTTGGAAGAGATATAAAATTAAAGATTCCTCATGACCAACTCTTGTTTAGGATGTGAAAGTTCTAAAGAAATGAAAGTCAGAACTTATAAGTTTCCGTATCACAAAAATCCTTCAAACTGGATTTCAGCAAACCTTTCAGCAGATTTGTGCAGACTTTAGCAGATGCTTCCTTACAAAGTGACCTCAGTACAGTGTTGAGTAAGTTATTAAAAGAATTAATCCAGTACTGTTTACTTTTATGAACCAAGTCTGAATATACTCTGATGTTTCAGTAGTTTAACTGGAAGAGCATGGCATTAATAATGCTAAGACCATGCGTTTGATTTCCAGACATCATATAATCAGATTTAAGCATTCGGCTAATGCTTATGCTATAATAAACACATCATTTCCTTGCATTTACGGCTTACAGTAAATGCAAGTTATATATTTGATCATTATGTTTGTTTCCTGGGAATCGAACCCACAACCTTTGCGCTGTGTTGAGTTTACAGCAATGACATTTTGCTGACTGGCGCGTTCTCATTTCAATCAAAACCGCTTGTTTTCACTCTGATTTAGCAAATTCTGATTACGTATTCAAATAATGTTACTGTTTCCCCTCATCTATTGTCACGTGATCCGTTTTGGCCCCGCCCCCTTCCCTGTACACACTGTATCTGTGACAATTACCAATGCAGTTACTGTAGCACAGAATACAAATTCTAACAAAACAACTGTTTATAATAACACAAACTCCCTATACAGGAATTAAAGTTGAACTTCAATGTACTCGTGAAAGTACAACTTCCGTCGCAATGCTTTGTGAGAGCGATAAAGAATTGTGGGTTTTGCATGAATACAGATGTTGCTTCTTTTACCTTTAAAAGCCGAATATCTGGCTCTCCGTCTTTCAGGTTTATTTTATTCTAAGCGCAACAAAAACAAAACCGGTCTTGTTGGAGAACATCCAGGTGAACTCAGCTCAACAGGAGAGGTGATGCCAGGCCATGCAGAAAATGCCACTATTTCCAGGCACCACAATGCAGAAGCTCATTAAAATGCCTGACTGAGCGCTGTATAATGTTACCGCTGGGTCAGATGGGTCAGATGGGCTTCTGATGAGTGAGGTTGTTGGATGGCAAAGGAATCGCCAAGCTAACACGGAACGTTCTCAGAAGTTGCTCAAATGTTTTTGCAGTGATATTATCTAAAAGTTGTTATTATTTAAAAGTTGATTTTTTGCAGGGATATTATTTAAAAGTTGAATATATGACATTATGTGTCACATATTTCAAAAACGTTACCCTTCAGTTGTCAGTGGAATGTTTTAAGGATGTTAAAAGAATTTTAAATGTTTTTTGAATAACATTCTTATAGCCAAGTGCCAACGATAATACAACGCTTAAATAAATGGACATTTTTAACAAATGTGATTTGGAGAATAAATAGGTGAATAAGATAAATGGAGAAATAGTCTTTCTGGAGAATCTTTATACAAGATATAATACGATGAAACATTTGCATGGCTAACTGGGCAATGTTAATCCACCTAAACCCCCTGGTTCAATTGTTAATTATATAATCAGGTAGAAACATACAAGTACTGTTTGATAAACAGCATTAGGAAAATCAAACCTGTGCAGTGTGCTTGACCCTGTATGAACCCATGAGGGAGCGTGTCACACGAGCAGTCGCTGGATCCGCACCGCCTACCTACAAACACTTCTGCAAGTCTATGTTCCTCTCAGATGATCGAACAGCTGACCTCTACCATCCGAAAACTAAAGACACGAGTAACTTTAATCATCGATTGACTCTCACATATACCAAACTGACGCACGTCCTAAATAAACAGTGAGAAACCATCGAAATCTGCTGGAAATACTGAAGGGACACCAGTTGCAAACACTTTTGTGTTACTGCTGATAATATTTGCGCCACTGTAATCTATAAATATCGCTACAAAAACTGTGACTTACGTTCTCATCTCTTTCTAATAACAGAAAAAATCTTCATTTTGTGTTTCGTTCATGAATAATCCACGCTGAGACGTGCAGAATAAACGTAATCTCCAAACCTCGGTTTCGCATTCACTCAATGCGGCCCTTTTGACGCGGGACGCGTTGTTGCAGCTGTCGTGCGGTTCCGCGGGCGCGCTGCGAGCGAAGGCCAGCGCGCGTTTTTCATTCATTTGCTTGGAGGTTGAGCGCCGCTCTCTCGCGGTGGATTGTGGGATTGCGCGCACGACCCGCAATCATCGCACTCATYGGGTTTTTTGCGACGCAATGGCAACGTAGCGTTAACGCGACGCAACGCTAATAATTTTTACTTGACAAGACATTGTTATCTAGGCGTAACAATTCACGCGTTTTTCTGGGTGAAATCGACGGAATATCATGCTAGTAATATTGATCTTGACTTTTAAATTGCGAATCGTTGGTGTCGACCAACCATACATTTAAATGGTTTAAAATGGTTAACTAAGATAATAAAACATGTTTTTTTCGTTAGAAATTGTATTTTACTTTATTTTCATTTAGTTGTTGATTTTGTGGGCACGAAAACACTGAAGAAGAAAAAGTCAAACTTTGAGTCACTTTCACGTTGTGATAAATAGCCTGTATTCAAGTGTCATGATTACGTGACTTTTGGTTCAAATGGTCTAAGGTAGTTTGTCTTTCTTTCCAAAAAATATCAATTAAAATGAGAAATAATTACGTCAACACAGCTTTGACATTATAGGAAAGCACGCAATACACTCTTTAGCCCTTCGGCCCTGCAAAATGATACACAGGTCATTAATTATATTTTTATAGTTTATATTGCTTTTGATAAAAAGTAACGTTTATAATATGTTTTATTGGGTGATGATTGTTTTTAATTCACTATTAATTGCTGACAGATACGAAACTCGTTTCATTGTTTTGTTTTATTATGTTTCATATATTCCCCAAGGTGGGGCTGTTTCCTTGAATTGTGTGAGGCTTCTGCGAGGTTTCTGGTACTCCAGGATGGTTGAGATTACAAGATTACAAGTTAGAGGTTTAGATAAATGAAAGAGAAACAGAGAAAGACATTACAGGAAATTTAATGAACCGTCTAGTAAATCATTTAATCACACAAATTAAATAAATAATGTACAACTGGAAAATGAAGAGAAGAATCACTGTATTTTAAACATCAAACTAGTCAAATATTAACTGGTTTGAAGGTGAAATGCTTGTGAATTTCTGCATAGCAGACAATGCCATAAATATAAACTATATATCGCATAAGCTACATCCTGTATATATATGTACCAATGTTAAAAATAGCTGTTAAAGTTTCATACTGATATCGGAGTTTTACATTCATATAAAGACAAAATACTTTCTGCAGTAACAAATTTCAAAGCACTGAAAACCAGTATCACTGTAACTGTCGTTGTTTCATATAAAACTGCATTGTAGTGCATTTTGGTCCAAACTGTCAATACACACACTGTGTTTTCATTGGGTTTTAGAATGCTATGAAATGATCACAAAAACAAACAACAAAGAGCAACAACAGATGAACAGTGACTGTAACACATTCGCTACACACATTCAGATGCTGTAAGGGTACAACAGCAGGAATTCTTTGAGATTCCTGCTCAGAGGAAGGTGTTGAATTCCTTCCTTTCTGCAGCTGCTCATCACTGCTCTCCTCGCCAGGTTTTGCAGGCTCTGTGGCGTAGCACCGCGATAAGGCTTGCTCAGGCTGTTTTTTGGGGATGCAATATAGTACGCTAAAAGGGCAAAAAGGCAAGGGAAAGTGTGCTTACTTCCTGCTAAACTGAACGACCCGTCCTTAAGGAGCATTCGTACGCTGGTGGGGCCCTCAGGGGCCTGGTAGCTCAGTGTAAAAAATACATTCGTCTGCATACTGTCCCGGATTAGAAAAGTCCCAAGAGGGAGTTTGGCCAGTTGTGCGTGAGCTTCATCTACTTCCAGGGGACCCCAGTAGAATCCACTCTGGCTAAGATAATGCATTGCCTGGGTGATGATCTCACAGTCTTGCTGATGCTGAAAGGTTCGAAAGTGTGTAGGTACCACGGGACAGGGCGGTGGGAGCCCGGCAGTTTTTGATGGGCCTTGTGGCGCAACTGTAAGTTCTGTGTCATTGTGCTGGACCATTCTGGATTGGTTCCCACTCATAACATTCCTCCATTGTCCCACAGCATAAACAATGGATTCAGTGCAGCCTGAGAGAGAAAAACATGCAGTGTATTAAACTCCTGCCTGAGGGCCTTTGAGAAAGTCTATGAATGTAATTGTGAGGAAACTTGGCACACTCTACTTTGATGTCAAGAGTTTGATGCCAAATACAAGCACAGCAAAATAAAATATTTTTCAATTGCTGTTAGTATTGTAGATTTGTTAGATCAGTCCAAAATTGTTCAAGGCAAGCTATTGTAAATGTCATTTTCCCTGCAATAGTAAAACCCGTAGATATTCTACAAAAGCATAACTCGCATAACTTATGACGTAACGAGGGAGTTTTCAGGGAGTTGATGACCATTTACGCATAACACATACATGATGTTATCAAAGACGTTTATGTTCATATTTAGTCATTATCTTTTAAGTAGCCTTAATGTACAGTATTTACACAGATAATGCAACGATGACCGAATAAGTTAAAAAAAACTCGAAAAGACAAAGAAACCTCATTGTAAAGCACTCTAAACACAAACAACCCTGTTAATATTTATTATTTATACATGGTGCGAGCTGATCCAACAAAACGTTCGTAACATTTAGATGGTTTTTCAATGGTTTTCTAGGTCAGCGTAGTCCAGCTGATCCGTTAACGGTGAAGGGAAATTCTCCCGAGCTATTTTCAGCGCTGTACGTAGATCCATCCCTCATGACATTTTGAGAAATGTAAAAGGTTCCCCTTTGGTATTAGGCCGGAGAACCTCCTTTTGTTTCATTTTAAGGTTTATTCTAACATTTATTCAGCTACTATCCAACGACTGTCACCCACAAACTGTCTCTCACCTTTCTAAACTAATAATTCTGGACGACCATTAGTCTACATGTATACGGGTTTTCCTACAAATACGGTGTGTAAATACGTTGAAAGCGACACTCTGCAATGAAAGGCGAACGATGCATATTCAGTCCAGCCTCGGACCGAAAACCTCCAGATTTGTCACTTACCGCAATTGCGATTTGACGTCGACTGGACCAGTTCTCCGGGAATGTGTCCAAAATGTCCAGCGGTTCTAAATGACCTGTCTCGGGAACCTCGCAGTAGGCAGATCCAAAAAACAACGAAACCGAAAGTTTTTGCACCAATAAAAGCAAGGCGCTCTCGCTTCTGCCACATCAATTACTAGAATTTCTCTTCCAAGAACTGTGCGGGCTTGTCTATAGTTTCTGTACCCTATAGCCTATAGCGTACACGTATTATGACATACACAGATATATACAGTACATCACTCCCTGCAGTTTAAGGATGCACAAGAAAAGTGCAATGGAATCTCCTTAAATTTAGGAACAGGGATTTTAACCCTGCAATGGCAACAAAAGTGTATAAATCACCCTCTTTATCATCCTCCCTCTACTTTTAGTCCCTGTAAAAATGGCCAGGATCTTGTGAATAAAACACCCATGATTTGACAAAGTCGCCCGTAATAAGCAATTAGTAACAGTTTATATGCATGAAAAGCGTATGCAAATGTATTTTAAAATCATCTTTAAGCTAGTATATAATGAGCGACTTAGTTTCGCTTTCGTTTTGAACGTCGCTTACTTTAAATCACGTGATCTTCAAACGATCCCCGCTGATTGAAGGTATTAGGTTTAAGCCCTGTCTATTCTCTTTGTTTAGCGCCGTTTAACACACTACGTGGATTCAATACAACTGTCATTCATAGACATGAATCAAGTATATAGACCACAAAAATGACACTATTGTAAACCTACACCAATATTTCGTAAGTAGAAATAATAACTGGTATTTAATACGGTTTACTTTTTGTTTTTTTCCCAAGCCACGTATGTTGAGGCAGCATAAACATCGATAATGCAATCAAATATTCAAGACAAATTTTTTATGTTCAAAACTTGTTAGTTTTTGCTGACAGTCATGAAACTCTATGCTTGGAAAATATAGTTCAGATCATAAATTCATATTTTTTATATTTTTGCACATGCTTTAATCTGATCACTTTTAAATATCTTATCAAATTAAATTTTGGTAGTGCACAAATTACTGTATTTGATTTTAATCTGTTTTTGCATTAGTCTGTTTATCTGCAGATCTTGAAGAAAATAAATACCTTGCACGGTACTCCGGAGGAACCCAACGATATCCACCTTGATTCTTTTTAAATGACCCCAAAAGTGCAACAAAAAGAACTGCAACATCCAAGAAGACCAGCAGTCATGCCAGTGTCATCAACAGCCTGACATAACACACCATCCACATATTCAGCCCAACAGAGATTTGTTCCTACAGATGGTGTGATGCCCTGTCTTGTCTTGGAGATGCTCACCACAACCCATCCAGAACTTGAATACAGGTGCTGTAATATTTCAGTTTCACTTTGCTTGATAATGGCAATATTACACCAAGCGTATTCATAACGTGCAAATACTGGATGTGTGTTGCGTAAGCCACGTTTATTTTGTCCGAGACAAAAATGTTTACAATGCCTGCAGGAGGAAAACCAATAAACAGTGTCATCAGATTGAACTATTAAAGGAATGAGGTCGTGTTTGTTTTATAATTACTTGGTGTGTCAAATCAACAGAAGATTAATTGTGATTTGTTAATACAATGGAACCAAAACATAGCTTCACTTTCATAATGAGTCACCATCAAGATTAAATGAAACCATCATCCTGAAACAAAAAACAGGAATAAAACATCAGATTACGACAGCGCTGATTTTTCTACATTTCTACACCAACTCTGAATATTTCAATAAACAGGAAAACGGGTGTTTTAGTCTAGATATAAAAGAAAAATGACAATGTCATGATGGCAGCTCATTTGTTTATTAAAGGCTTTATTTTTACCACTTAATTTGCCTTTTTCAGAAAAGACAAAGGAACGCCACAAGCAGTACTTGATATGATCTTACTGCACTCTACTGGCAAATCATTGTGAAAATGTCAGAGATTTCAACACTCAGATAAAAAAAACTCTGTTTGTATGATAAAGAACAGAAACTTCTGGTCAGTGACATATACAGGTCACTTTCCTGCAGTTCATCTGGAAGAGCTTGGGACTCGCAACGCCAAGGTCACGGGTTCGATTCCAAGGAAATGCATGTAAAATTTATGTTTTAGTTACACTGTACGGTGCTTTGGATAAAAGTAAATACCCAATATTTAAAAATGTAAATATGAAACTTTACATTACCCACAGTTCACTTATAGGGGGATCATAATTAAATGATTTAATTTTCAAAACCCCAAAACTTTCCACTTTTTTGTTTATGTGGCTGCAGATGTTTCTGGTTCCTCTTTCTTGTGGCACCTCAGCGTGGGGGCAGCAGCTGTGAGGGCCAGAACACCGCGTGTGGCAAGAACATACTAGAACATTGCAGAGAACCAAAGAAACTACGATACAATTTAACATGGGAAGAAAATAACAATAAAATAAGATCTCAGCTACTTCAAAACACAGCACCTTTAATGTCTGTACCAAGTATGTTTTGACATTTGTCCCAACTGTAGTAAGAACTGCAGCCATTGTTGCTCTTAATGACAAACTTGTTGTGTCGTGTAATTCTTTATTAATAAGTCAAGAGAAACACTGAGCTTACATTTCTGTGCCCTCGTAATGTGTAACTGTTAAATTATTTCCTCCATCCTGTCAGTTTGGTTGTGGGTGGTGCATCAATGTTAAACTACTTGTCTCTGTACACACACACACACACACACACACACACTTTCAGAACAGAACAAACGTGAAACATATGAACATGCCACAAAGCAAATACTTAGATACAAGTACTGTGGAGGTCCCATAGTACAGTGATATTTATATATTCAGTAACACTGTACAACATGGGCCCATTTGTTAACATTAACTACATTCGTTAACAAGAACTAACAAGTAACAATTCTTGAGATTTATTAATCTTAGCTAATGTTAATTCAATGTTTAATTTCTAATCAAAAACTGTCCGTTAGCACTAGTTAATTAACATAAACGAACAATGAACAATCAAATGTGCATTGACTAACATTAACAAAGATGCATAAATGCTGTTAAATATATTTTTAGTGTAATTTATTGTCATTTCATTTTAGCTAATTCATTATCTAATGTTAACCAATGCAACTTTATTGCAAAGCTTGATCTTCTATTCTAATGACATTACTTGACTTTATAACGGCATGCAAAACTAGTGTCTGTCCATATTAAAGATTGCTGGGTCTACCTTGGCCTCGGTTATGAGATGACCAAAGCTGGTTAACGGTATGCGTGTCTTCACGGGGGAGCTCGGCATGTTTGTCGTGTAACTGATGAGCAAATGAAAGACCACATAAGCATTGATATGCGAGACTGGGCTTACGCGTGACATATATTGTCTATGTTGCTCAGCATTTACTCTATTTCTCCATCAGTGCCGTTTATACAAGAACACGCTTCCCTTGTTTACGTTTACCTTTACTTCCGGAATTTAAATGACAGCACGGCATCCAATTACAACGTCGCAAAATAAACGCTGGTCCAATGGTTGCCGGCCTAGGGGCGGGACCTAAACCTGATTACGCGAATTACACTGCGCATGCGTCTGGACCGTTTGCGGTAAATAACATAAACCCAGTACATGAAATGGGGAAGCTGTACACGTCAACACGTATATGCTATTTTAACCGCATCTAGTTTGCTTCCTCCTAAATATGTAATAAACTAATTGATGAAATAAATACCTAAAGCATTTTTTTTGCCCTGTGGACAAAATAAACTCTCTTAAACGTTTCATTTGTTTCATACACGTTCGTTTAACTGGTGTTTCACCCATTTAATTGATCAACTAACCATGTCCAACAGTGGACAAACATGCATCTTATAATAATTTAGTACTGTATAATTTTCATCACATCACCAATTATGTATTATGGGACAGCCATAACTGAGAAAAAAATAATAATTTCACACAATAAATATGAAAATGTTTGGAATCATAGCTTAAGTTTAAGACAAAAGCCTAAGATGTAAAACGGAAAGTCTTTGATTTTTTTTTTTACTATATTTATATATAGAATAAACTAGAGATAGAGAGAGGGAGAGAGCAAATATTGCAGAATCAGGTACACACACACACGCACACACACACACATGGTTGTTGAAAATGTTTTGCTATCAGTTTAATTACGTTTATCTACATGATAAACTACAACTCTGTGTCATAAAGAGATGGGCCGTAGAGCGACCACAGAAGAGCCGACGTGTTGCTTTGAATGCCACACCTGCTGACTTCCTCTTTTCAAGTCCCCAATTCTAAAGCAGTGCCAGTAAAGCGACAATAATATTTAAAAAAAGAGTTTTACTTAAAATTGTTGGCATAGTTATGCCAGTCGATGAAGGTAGTGTGAGGAGGTTTCTGTCTTCAAACGACACTGTGTGCAGTGATGAAAAGATTTGCACAGAGGAAACGGTCAAATTAGTCTCTCGGATGGTTCCCTAAAATTTGTGAGGAAAATAATGACACTGCTTTGTGAGTTTCAATCAGGCTATGCAGTTTCACTACCTCCTGTGACTCACACTCATATGCGTGTCGGAATTCTTTTGTCTGCCATTTTATGCTATAGCAAAACTGCAGCTTACGGACGGAAGGGAGCGGTCAAAATAAACAATTGTTACGCCTGCCAGGTAATCCAATTTCTGTCTTTCTGTCCTGGAAGAAGCAGGAGAGATAGAACTGTAACATAAAACATGTTTAAGACGGCAAAAGTAGTCTTACAATTCTACAAAAGGTAATTTATGAGGAATTAAATATGAAAAGAGTTCACATTCTAAATTTTGCACATTTTGTTTGCATCTAACTGCATTTGTGTTGTGCATGCTCTATATAAGTTGTGCAGCCAATAACTCCAGTTTGTATAACACCAAGTTTCACACCTGTGTAGAGTAAATATGTATAATAGAAAGGATAATGTTTTTAATATTTTGAATATTTTAACTTCTGTAAATATGTTTATTATTCAAATAAAGGTGACAGTGTTCTCTGCGCACAGGATGAGACTCTTGGGAAGAAGTGAATCTGTTATTCTGCTTTGTTTGTTCATTGTGGTTCGAGGATCTGAGAACTCCGAGACAAAATGTTATGAATGTGATAAGCAACATTTCTGCAACTGCTCCTCAAAACATCTCCAGCACATCCCAGAAGTACCAGTGGACACTCTGGGCCTAGACCTGTCTATCAATCAAATTGAGTCAATCTACAAAACAGATCTCAGCCAATATACTGAACTGAGAAGCCTAAACTTACGCAAGAACGAGCTTATGTTTATTCACGACAAAGCATTTAAGTCTCAAATAATGTTGGAAGTTCTCGATCTCTCTTCAAACAAGCTGAAAAATCTGTCTTCGTCTTGGTTCCAAGAGCTGAAATCTCTTCAAAAACTGAACCTCTTAGAAAATCCATACACCACTCTGGGACCTTCTCCTTTCTTCCGGTTTCTGGTAAACCTGAGGACACTCAAACTTGGAAGTCCTTCGCTAAGAAACGTACACAAGAATGGCTTGGAGGAGCTCACTAATCTGGATGAGATGACTGTTGTTGGCAGCAACCTGAAGTCATATGAGAATGGGAGTTTCCAAGCGTCCAAACCCATCGGTTTAGTTTCACTGAGCCTCCAAGATCTGTTCCAGAAAGACCAGAAACTTGCCTCCAAGATTCTTCAAGATGTTTCCCATCCAGAAACAGAGCTCATTATCAAAGACAGCATTCTCAGAACCAACATTTCTACAGAACCCTTCAAAGAAATAAAAAAAGGTGGAACTATGTTTTTCACATTTCAGAATACCACCACAACTGATGAAGCTGTTACCTCTTTCCTGTTGATTTTGGATGGCTCCCCTCTGTCTTACATTGGTCTTGTAGATGTACATTTGATCGGCCAAGGGTGGTGGCAGAAAGCTACGTTCACGCATTATGAAAACCTGCATACAGCTTACGTCCGTAATCTTGACATCCAAGGGTTCTTCAAATTCAGCAGCATGATCCAGTTGGCCTTTCTTCTGAAGAACTTACACAAGGTGTCTGTAATCAATGGCACGGTTTTTGTGATTCCTCGGATAACTACTTTAATGCTGAATAACGTTGAATACCTGGACCTGAGCCAAAATCTACTGACAGACCTGACGATTGAGGAGACCTTGTTTACCGGTGGCGGTCAGTTTCAAAACCTCAACACGCTCAATGTGAGTCAGAACGCTTTAAAATCGTTTGGGCTGATGTGTCGCCTCGTGACCAACCTTAAGAAACTCATACATTTGGACGTAAGTCACAACAGCTTTGTTTCTATGCCAGAGAAATGCACATGGCCAGCAACGCTCAAATTTCTGAACCTTTCCAGCACAAAGCTGGTCAGGTTGACCTCCTGCCTGCCTTCAGGCTTAACAGTCCTGGATCTCAGTGAGAATTATCTGAAAACATTCCATCAAAGATTTCCCAAACTTACCAAGCTTATACTGACAGGCAACAGATTTCTGAGTCTACCGCAAGGCGAGTTGTTTCCGAACCTAGAGACACTGCTCATTCAAAGGAACACCTTGCGGATGTTTAACAGGAAAGGTCTGATTAGGTTTAAGAACCTAAAACAGCTAGAGGCGGGGAAAAACAGTTTTGTGTGCTCCTGCGACTTCCTGTCTTTCTTCAAACAGAACGTTGACCATCTCGTCACCCTAAGTGACGGTCGTGATAATTATGTGTGCGACACTCCGTTCACACACAGAGGTGATACTGTTGACAGTGTACGATTGTCCGTCTTTGAATGTTACATGATCCCAGCGGTCTCCATTCTTTGCGTTACCATTATTTTAGTGCTCGGAATGATCGTTTTCAGCTGTCATAAGCTTCATGTTATTTGGTACCTGCAGATGATTAAAGCATGGATACAAGCCAAACGAACTCCAGCCATTGGCCGATCTGCTGGAGAACTCTGCTACGATGCTTTTGTATCGTACAGTCAACATGATGCAGAATGGGTCGAGGAAACCCTGGTCCCAAATCTAGAGAATTCTCAGCCTCCATTCGCCCTCTGTTTGCACAAGCGTGACTTCCGGCCGGGTCGCTGGATTGTGGATAACATCATTGACTCAATTGAAAAGAGCCATCGGACTCTGTTTGTTCTGTCTGAGCATTTTGTTACCAGTGAATGGTGCCGCTATGAACTGGATTTTTCGCATTTCCGTATCATTGACGAGCACAATGACTCTGCTGTCCTGATTCTGCTTGAGCCAATCGAAAAGGCAACGATTCCCAAACGTTTCTGCAAACTGAGGAAGATCATGAACTCCAGAACATATCTGAAGTGGCCTGAGGATGAGGACAAGAGATCTGAGTTCTGGAGTAACCTGAGAGCTGTGCTAAAGAGAGATGAATGTTAAAGGCATTCGTATTGTGCCAAAATTTGACTTCCTGTGAGATTAGGACTCCCCTGCTTTTGATTGGTTAAACACTGGGGGGGCTGCTGCCTGACTGGTGTATTTCTCTAAAGCCTGCCCACACTAAATATGAAGGTAGATACAGGGGTTCACAAGAAGATACTATGTAACACTGGTTTAGGCTGCATGTAGTAATTGTAATGCCTTCGAAGAGCAACAAAACACTTGCATTGTAATAAATAATTAAAAATAAATGAGTTGTCAGAGTACCAACAGCACTGCGGTTGTTCTGTGGTTTGAGGCATTAATAGTTATAGCAGCAAAATATTGACATATTCCAGGTCACGTGTTTTTGTGTTGGTGTAATGTGAGATCTGGCAAATGGTCATTACAATATTACATTTCACTACATTGCAGCATTGAAATATTACTGTTTATGATTTCTGAAAGCATTAAAACATTATCTGAGTTAGAAATTCAGAACCGAGAGATAAAAAAATGAATGTGTGATCAAATAACATAAAAATATTTTGTTTGATACAGTCGAAAAGTTTTAAAGCTTGTACACTGTTTATAAATGAACGTATTTCGTATTACGTAAACCGTTATATATTCTCCAGAAATAACACGACAGTGATATTTCATAAATAACCACACGGCGACAGAGAGCGTTTGAGGTGAACAGCGTTTTATGACGTTGTCGCCATCTTATGGATATTTTATATACTTTTTAACATTTTAGATTAGATTTTTTTAGATTTGAATACAAATAAACTAATAAACTAATCAGTAAGAGGAATTACTGCTTGAGCATTTAACTTTCTAAATTTTATATCACCATTTAGTTTATTTACTGAAGGACTAACTGGTATTTCCTTTAAGTTGTGGTCAACTTCAAAAATCCACTTTAATCAACTCCAATAATGAGAAATGTATTAGTTACCTATCGGTGAACTCACCTTTGATTCACTGGGTGAGCTTATATTTGGAGCAGAATCAGCCTGTCAGTATAATCAATGCATGGTGAAAAATCAGATTTCAACGTGGTTATATTACATGGCCTGATTTTACACCAGTAACAATTCTCACAAACAAGAGAGGTAACATTCTCCTCTCGGTTTCCGTGCAACTGCGCACACAGCTAAAGGCGATTCAGAGTTATTTCAAACAGATATTACTGGTTTCAATGCCAAAATTAAGCAACAACAACATATCAACAACATCACAACGGCCGGATGCTGGAGGCACGGTGCAGAAAGGTACACTGCCAGAAACGTCTTTCAAAATCACAGTTCTCTCTACAACATCCAAAAACCACAAGCAAAAACCAGAACCTTCCAGATGAAACTGAGCGCTGAACCGTAGAGTCTATGAGTTTCTGCTAGAACTTTAAACCATTTCTCCAGGAATACAGAGAAGAACTGAACACAGACTCTGACAAACAGAAATGTGAACATGAAATAAAATTGGAAAACACAATCAAACAAAAGATCAAACAAAGGCCTGTAGGATTTATTAGACATGACCAGATATGATGAAACACTGTTTTTATAACACTTAAACTGGACCCACAAAGACTGCATGGAATTCATGTGTGTGTAGATCTGCATTAGTCACAATGTAGAGAGAGTGACATGCACACACCCACATACTGGTTTAGGTAGTTAAGTGGGCAACTACCACATACTTACATGGTATGTTGTAATCTCTGTAATTTTAGTTCCGATTAATATTATTGTGTTGAAAAGACTTTATGACAAGTACAACCATTCAGATTACACCAAACACTCATTATACTCTATAAATTGTTATATTTATCTCATTGTTGTGGACAAATCTGTCCCTGTTTTATATTATTATTTTAATTTAATTGAATTACCGCAATGCAACTATGTACAAAACTGGAAATGTCGTAAAATAATTTTTCAAGTATCTAGCATATATATGTATATATAAGTATATACACCACAATATTTTAAGCATACAGTCATACAGTAGGCTTGCAAAGCGACTGTATGAAGGGGGCGTGGCTACAGGGTTATTGGAAGTACCGCTGCCGCGCGCTCAGACAGCAGAACCGTCAGCTGGGGAGAGACGGCAGCAGGCGTATGCGCGTGTGTCGAACCAACCGGGGAGCGAAGCGCAAACTGAGCGAGACCCCGTAGAGCGGCGCAGGCTAGAAGTCGAGGTGGAAACGCGTGATTTTCGACCCGTTAGATACCTTCAACGCGCGGATCTGTAACACTTCTCGTCCTGGCCATGGCCGACCCAGCGAACACCAGTGCGGATAGCGCGGGGGGCGCGAGAGGCTTCGCCAGACAGGGCGCACTGAGACAGAAGAACGTGCACGAAGTCAAGGATCACAAGTTCATCGCGCGCTTCTTTAAACAGCCGACCTTCTGCAGCCACTGCACCGACTTCATCTGGTGAGTCTGCGGGCGTTTGCGCGTTCGCCGCGGGCACGCCGAGGGGCGCCTCTTTGCATAAACACGGCGCAGGTGACACATTTAATGCTCGTGACAGGACACCCCCACCCACCCCCGTAGCAAACGCACCGAATGGTCTGAACGCACTCAGACATCCGCAGTGCGAGCGCAGACGGAAAAGAGGCTCGCGCAACCAGCCGCGCAACGCAACGAGTCCAGCGCTGCGGTTCATACATCTCAACGCGCTTGCGTTATGCATTCGGCCAAACCACTGCATGTCAACTCGCTCTTCCTTTCCGTTATTAAGGGTGCACAGCTAAAATGCAAAATTAGGCAGCTCGCGCTCATCTCAGGCAAAGATATGGCGATTTTGCGGCATATGGCATGCGCCTGCGCGTCTCAGCACCAAGCGCAGAGCAATACGTCCAAATGTGGGTATCTGTGCTGTTGTTTTAATCGCACTCATCTCACACACGCTCTTGGTTCTTTTGCAGGGGGTTCGGCAAGCAAGGCTTTCAGTGTCAAGGTAAGAGCGCACTCTTGGCCACCCTGTGTGCGCGCTGCGCGTCTGAGTATATCAGTTTATAACGGTGTCTCTTACTCTCATTTTGACCGTAGACGGTGTTGCGCAACTCGGCGCGGGGTTTTGTTTGTGTGTGTCTGAGGGAGAAACAGAGACTTGCAGAGAGTTTTCTGCTACTGGGTTCAAGAAATGACAGTTCTTTGTGGTTGCACATAGACCTCAGCCCCCCAACCATCTTAGCGCACGTTGACAAGTACAGTGAGCGATCATGATTTATGATCGATTAATCGATCTATCATGGTACACTATAGCACCTACGGAGGTGTATAAGATCTTATTTTACTTTGATTATTTTGTCATTTGATTGATAGTACCAAGCGTTACAGTTGTAGAACGACACAAACACAAACTCTTTGTTGTCAGGAACTGTCATACACAAGAGGTTTGGCAACAGTATGAAGAATGCATTAGCGCCCACCCACTCGGACCCTTAATAGACTGTTAAAAGCAAATCATCTTCAGTAAGGATTATGTCACCGTACTAATCACGAACACAAACTGCTTGCGAGTTCTTTCAAATATGCAGATTAAATAAAACTGCAGAGCAGCCTCATAATACATGCAATCGCTGTAGGATTTTATCAGATAATCCCTGTTATATGATGCCTGGAACCCCATTAATTTATTTTTACTGTTAGCAACTCCTTTACGAATCTGCAATCTGTCACTTTTCTGTGTGTTAAAAATACACAAAATCAGAAATTGAGCAGCTTTTAAACAGATCAGTGTTCAACACAATCTTCTTACATCACCCCGATTCACAACTGTAAAGCTTACAATGATTTATAATTTAAACAGTCGGGTTGGATTTCCTGGGAAATCCGGTGACTTGGGTATGATGTGTAAAGAAAAGTATGTACCCTGCAATTGTATGTTTCAAACAGAGATGGCGGTAGAGAGGCAGAAGTTACTGCAGCTTTAAGCACAGGCTTCAAAACAACCACAACAGAATCATGAAAGAGGATTCAGATGACCTGTTCATTATATTGAAAGTCATGCGATAACTTGGTGTCTATTGAACAGGCCCTCAAACCAATTATCATTCATGAATCAAACATTATTAACATTTATCAGCCGCTCGTGAATGCAGAAAGGAGCGCTAGAAAAGATAGTGAGATTATAAATTAGAAACACGTTCTATTCTGTTTCACATAAATCTGCTGTATGGCTTTAGAAGACTCAAAATAAAACAAAGCTTTTTATTGTTTCTTTATTTGGCCTTTTCTTGACAGCCCCAGACTTCATTCACTTTTTGTAATATGAAAAATTCATTTGAGTTTGAAACCGCATAACATGTTTAAAAAATAGTTTTAACATGTTGTTTTAACATGTGTGTATTTCACCACAGTCATAAGATTATAACAGTCATCTGTGAGTTTAACACAGCGAGTTCTGAACTGCTCTGCTCGGAAACGACGCCTCGTTCCTGTGTTCCTGCCTCCACATCATCTCCCACAAACTTCACGTTTATGCATTTAAATCTTTCATCACACTTATAAAAGCATCTCTCTTCAGTGTTCTCCTCGCACTAAACTATTTCCCATCAGGGAAACTGATTACAGATATTGATGAATCATCTTGCTCTTATGGGTGTGTCCAAACTTGCACCTGATCTAATGATCTAACAAAGTTTAACAAAAGGGAGGAGCTCTCCTATATGTGCTGCAATGCAAACGTCATCGAATATGTCAACAAGCCCTTCTAAATGTATGAGAAACAACAGATGTCAATAAACCCCGCTAACAAGTTTAGGTTGTAAGAATGTTTTTGGAACATTTCCATTAAGTAAGATAAAAACATTACAATGTTATTTTAGAGTTCAAAATGTCAACTTTTTAGAAATGTGAGCGTAAAATTTGTGTTATTCTAACATTTTTTAAATTCTGTAACTTTTTAAAACATTCCGCTAACAACTTGATGTTTTTGACATGTTATGATGCATAATGTAATATATTCTATTCTTTTTCTAATTGTTTTTTCTATTCTATTCTTTTTAAATAGAATTATATTCTATAAAATTCTAATCTTATGCTAACTTTGAGAGAACTATTAGAGAAGGTTAGCCTCTGTTCCCTGTCATCTTTATTCTTAAACTCTTGTTTGTTTGTGTGTGGTAGAGAGCGAGATAAGGGAGGGAGGACAGAGCTGCTTGTCCCTGTCCTGGTTCAGCCGCTTCTGCTGTGTTTTATACAGACACACTATAGTGCTTTCTGCCATTACATTTTACAGTCAAATATCTGGAGGCTGAGACAGAGGTGCGAGAGGGTGGTGGTGAAATAGAGAGGGAGAGGTGCAAACGAGAGGTCTAAGTGAAGGCTACTGTTTCAGGTCAGCTTACTAACAACAGAGACATGCTTTAAGATGCACCTAAAGCAACTGTTACTGGCACAAGATGAAAGAGTTTTTAATGTGAGTTCTTTAAGTTCATTGCTTGTTTGTTAAGTCGTGTGCATGTCAAAACATGAAACATGTTGATGTAAATTCCAAAAACAAGCAAGTAGTTGTGAAATTACAAAGAAATTACTGAGAAGAGACATGGATCACATTTGGAACGTGCCAAAATGTGATTTTTGAAGAAATGCCAAAATGCAATTGTTGTGATGCCAAAATTCCATTACACTTTTCGCTGTATGTATTCTGTGTAAATTTATAGCTGGAAAAACACGCGTAGCATTATAGTGAAATGAAAAGCTGTGGTCATAGTGGTCAGCTATGATTTACACACAGACACTCAATTTAGAACAGTTTTCTTCAATGTGGCAATAAAACACAAAGTCATAAATAACTAGTAAATAAATGACAGTAGTGCTTGGAACTCGGTGCCGGGATGCTGGGAGTGCTGAGGGTGGTAGCTAGGGCATTGCTGTTTGGTTGCCAGGGCATTGCTGTGTGGTTGCCAGGATGTTGCTATGTGCTTGCTAAGGTGTTCTGAGTGGTTGCTAAGGTGTTCTGAGTGTATTTTTTTGACTGATGTGGGAAGTGTAAGTGGTTTTTGTCAGATGATTGTCTCTCTCTACGGCTGACAGGTCAGTGGAGAGTTGATGTTTGGAGCTGAAGACACCTTCACACTAACTGCATAAACGATCTGTGATCACTCACTGTGAAGACTGGAGGGCTATAATTAAACCGAACGACGTAATTAATAAGAAACTTGACTCTAATTAAGATGCACGTAGGAATTTCAGACATTGTACCATAAATAAATGGGAAGACCTGTTCTGTGCCATTTGTACATAGTTTGCATGCACAGCAAATCATTCTGTTAGCAGTGTGTGCTAAGACCAGCACCACAGTGCATACTTCTCTTACTTAGGATTAAGAATTTGGACAAACCACTCGGAGCACCTTAGCAGCCACAAAACAATTCTCCGCTTATTCTCTCAGTAGTGTAGGGCTTGCTTTACAAATAACGCCTTGAAAAAGAAAACGTTCTTACAATTTTAAATTGTTAGCTAGGACATTAAATTAGTGTAGTTCTGTTTGTTTTGTTGATTGTTAACTATAAGCGCAGGTTTAATAATTTCCTGAAAACCGGCAGCTGGGGTTACAGGTTTTTTATGCGTTTTGCGTAGCACCTACATCTAGTTAGTCAAGTCCTCCTGTGGTTAGTAAGCTTTCCTGTCCATACTGTCTCATATTTCTTACATAAGAAGTTTGTTTTCTAAAACGTGAACAGGTTCGCACACGTTTAAAGAAAACATGTCAGAGGCAACATGGAAGGGAAATATCAAAATGATAACAAACATGTGCATGTGATTTCAAGTGGTTAATCTGCTGCAGACTATTACATTGACATTTAGCATGGACAGCTGTCCGCCATCTTTAATTCTTCATTCAAAAAACTTTAAGGTCTTGTTGCTAGGCAACAGGCCAAATATGGAGGAAATGTCCTGGAATGTTTCTTTGGAAAAGGGTGGGACAAATTAAATGGAAAAGACTGTTTACACATAAAGGGAGTGGCTTTTATAACTTATAATTTATTGTATAATTTTGATCGCAGGGAGAAAATTTAACTCCGCTAACCATTTCAGTTGGCAAGAACATTTCCATAACAGAAACGTTAAAATAAAACGTTATTCGAATGTTCGAGGAACGTTTACAACTTGCAGTTTTTCAGACATAATATTAATAATAATAATATAAGTAGTATATTCATCTGTAGTGTTCCTGTAGCTCAACTGCTAGAGCATTGTGTTAGCCATACAAAAGGTTGGGGGTTTGATTCCCGGGGAATACAGGTACACAATGTTCTATCACTGAGATGCAGGAATACCTGAATATATATTTACATCACGTTGAAACGTTTTGTTAATGTTACTGCAAGTAACAACTTTTTAAAACCGAGAGAACTTTTAAACAATGTTAGCCAACGTTCTGAGAACATTCCCTGTTAACCAGGAAGAAGTGTGAACAAAGCCTCCTTTGTTGTTAAAGATGTTGTTTAGGAATTCAGATGTGAAATTTTCATTTGTGATTTGTCCCGTTGAGTCGATACATAGACACAGTGTGTCGAGTAGACATGAGTCAGACTTACAGTAAAATCACAGATCATAGCACTCGCCATCGAGCTGTCAGCCTCGTAAATAATTTGTAAAACAATGCATTTTTAATCGTCTGGTTAATAATGAATGCCAGAGAGCTTCTGTGATTAAAGTCCTAAGGTCTCTAATGTCTTGTTTTGTATTGTGTACGCGTGGTTGGTTGTTGTTGGTACTTATTACTGTGTTTTATTTTGTATATGGGGCTGTACACAATACGTGAAACTTTTAGCTTTACAGTTTTAATGTAAGTGATAAATATGTGGCTAGAAAGAGCAACTAATGAGACTCAGGACTTCCCAGCTAACAATTTTAGGTTTATTTTGGAAGTTCTGGGAACATTTACAATGTACAGTTTTTTAGACATTGTATTAACATTATTGCTTGGTTGTAAGAATGTTATTTAAGCATGTGTTTAAAGCATATGTTGTAAGAATGTTATTAATTCCGAAATTACTTTAAAATGCCCAATATTAAAAAAACATTCTAACATCAGAACGTTAGCCAACATTATAAGAATGTTTCCTGTTAGTTGGGTTTCCAAACGTTATTGTAATATATATTTATAAATATAAAACTTTCAAAATAACATTTTTAACGCTTTTGTTACTTAATGGAAACATTAGGGAAACATTCTTAGAACATAAAACTTCTTGGAGTCAAAGCACTTAGCGTTGCTGGTGCCATCGGTTCAGCTACAGGAAGTCAATGGATCCCCAAGGGGAAGCGTATTCAAATTTAGAACTGTGGTACATCAGTTTTGTGTAGCAAATACCGTAATATGCAAAACAGCCAATCAGCAAATGAAGTGACAGAGCAGACAAGCAAGACACTTAAAATACAATAAATGCACAATTATATGACATACCATAAACCACTCTCTCTCTGTCTCTCTCTTTCTCACCCAGTGTGCTGTTTCGTGGTCCACAAACGCTGTCATGAGTTTGTTACGTTCTCCTGCCCAGGATCCGACCAAGGCCCGGCAGCAGTTGTAAGTAAACATTGAAGAACCTGTCAGAGGACAAAAGTGCTTTACCTCCGTCTCGGTCACCCTCGCTGTCCTGCCCAGCTAACAATTTTAGGTTGTAGGAACGTTTGCCTAACTTTCCATCTAGTAACAAAACCCCTAAAAATGTTATTTCGAAGCTTCTAGGAATGTTGAAATCTTATAGACGTGTTAACATTGTCTGGTTATACGACAAAATTCAAACTTTTTTAATTCTGTTACATTTTTAAAATGTTCCACTAGCAGTTGAAGAATAATTTTTTGAAATATGATGCATAACATTAAAAAGGTGTTCTACTAATGTTACTGCAGAAACAGTTTTAATAACTTGGAGAGAATGTTAAAACAACTTTTAGGGAACGTTAGCCAACGTTTTGAGAACGTTCCGTGTTAGTTGGGCGCACTCTTGTGCCATCTTTTGTGATAGTGAGATACACTTTCTTTAGCGTTGAAAGAACTGACATCTTCATGTGACTAAGCAGGACGCACACACACGCCTGTGTATACACTTGTGCTTGGTGAGCAGTTTAAATATTTATTCTGGGTTACTAATTAAATACTGTTTAATAAAACTAAACAGCTTGTTTCTCATTTGTGCACTCTCAGTCAGCACATATTGACTTCCACCCCACACGCACATCAGTTTTCTCTTCTCTAATCTCTATTTTTATAACCACTCTTCCTCCTAATGTGTACAAGCAGGCGCGCACATGCACTTCTTGTGTGGTGTGTTATCTCTGCGATGCAGCCAATTATATTTCATTTTAGCGAATTATTCATCAGCGAGCCTGTCTAGAAGATTGATTGGCCGAGCTGTTATGTCAGGTTCCCATATGTGAAAATGCACGTTATTGCAAAACCAGTAAACTAGATCCAACAATTGTAATTGTTACGTTCTTGCGTAATTCTGATATGCTGGACAAGTTCTGCTTCTTGGTGCTTAAGCTGGGTCAAAGGATGAAGAATATTTGGTGATTAGCTGTTGTTTTGCTGACATCATCTGGGAAAGGCAATAATTCTGCTTCTTTGGCAAAGCTAGACCTTATTTTTGCTGTTTTGTAGCAGTAGCCAATTTTTGGGCACACAATGGTACAATGTTTACTGTACCGTTTATTTCATGATCGTTGGTGAAACTTGCCTTTTCACAAGCAATGGAAGATCTCCGTCAGTACACAGAGTTTATTAGCGAGTGCAAAGATATATTTTTCAGCTCTAGTTCATATGTAAATGCATTAATACTGAGTTTGTTTCTGCTCTGTTGTTCCTCAGGCAAGCGTTGCAATCATTTCTCAATGGCTTTACTTTAGTAATAACGGGTCTGTTATTTGTGTCCTTCCTGTTGAGATATTGACATACAGAATACCACGCTAATGGGATGCTCCCAGAACATTGGCTAACGTTCTCTAAGCGTTCTTGCAGTAACGTTAGTAGCATTACTCTTAGTGTAATGTTACTCTTACGTAATTAGTGGAACATTTTGAAAACATTATTGAATGTTTAAATAACTTTCTTATAACCAGGCAATATTGTTAACACAACATCTAAAAAACTGGAACTAGAACTTTCAAAATAACCTTTTTAACGTTTTGGTTCCTTAATAGAAATGTTTCGGAAATGTTCTTACAATCTTCAGTTGTTAGCTAGGTGAGCATCGTTTGTGAAGCAGCGCTGGTAAGAAAGTGTTGTGTTTTGTGTCACAGGACGATCGTAATAAACACAAGTTTAAGGTACACACATACTCCAGCCCCACGTTCTGTGACCACTGTGGGTCTCTTCTGTATGGACTCGTACACCAAGGAATGAAATGTGACAGTGAGTATATAAACACACATGTTTACCCAGCAAACTCTACAGCACGAAGTATTTTTCAAATACTGTTTAATGAAGTCTTCATTAGTTTCTGTGGACAAGGAGTGTCAGACCATGTCAAACGAGTTTAGCTCATCAGAAACACCTGAAGCTATTCAAGTTTTACACCATTCCTTAAAAATGACAGATGTGTGTTTAATTAAGTTTGAAACAACATGACAGGCGGATGGTTTGATGCCTCTGGTATAATCCTTTGAACCCTGAAAAAAACAAAAACTTTTTGTTGTTGTTGCAAATGTTGTACTTGCATCTTTACTTTTGAGGATTCATCTAATGCAGGTTTTGTCAGGTTTGGATTGATGGAGATTATTTTAGCAGCAAAGTAAAGTTAGCCAAGTAAACGCCTCACGTGGTGCCCTCTACTGGTGATGAAGATGTAATACACAAATAATTTGATTATTGGAACGATAGTGTTATTTAAACATGTCTGTGTGTGTGTTTGTGGGTCTGCAGTGTTTGTTTGTGTGTGTGTGTTTGCAGGTCTGCAGTGTGTGTTTGTGTGTGTGTGTTTGCAGGTCTGCAGTGTGTGTTTGTGTGTGTGTGTTTGTGGCTCTGCAGTGTGTGTTTGTGTGTGTGTGTTTGTGGGTCTGCAGTGTGTGTTTGTGTGTGTGTGTTTGCAGGTCTGCAGTGTGTGTTTGTGTGTGTGTTTGTTTGTGGGTCTGCAGTGTGTGTTTGCGCGTGTGTGTTTGCGGGTCTGCAGTGTGTGTTTGTGTGTACGTTCTAGTCCAGCACGTACGTGAATGCAAACGCTGAAGATGTGATGCTGTCAGTCTAACACTGTGTGTTCTTTTCACAGACTGCCTTATGAATATTCATAAACGATGTGTGAAACATGTTCCCAGTCTGTGTGGCATGGACCACACGGAGCGGAGAGGCCGTCTGTATCTCAGTGCTAATTATAAAGACTACACACTTACAGTGTCCAGTGAGTTCTCACACACACATTTATGTTATATAATAGTGGGCACGTCCCTTTCACTGCCGCTGTTGTTCCCAAATGAAGCTATTTATTTAGTGACTTGATAACGCAGCCGTCACTCCTCCATTCATTATGCTCAGTAATCACAGTGTAGTTTAAACACTGGATCAGCGTGTTCCAAACATACAAATACAAACAACAAATCATCTGTGTGACAAATGCTTTTATTAGCGAAACTCTCCTAAACGAGTCTGTTTCGTTTGCCGTGGGCAGAAACAGCCTCTTTTATAAACATGAGATCAATCCTCCAACGATCGGCCCACATCTCGCTCCTGCTCGCCCGCACACGCGCTCCATCAGTCAGCTGTGCAGAGCTGCGTTTGGAGGCTCTGTGTGGGATGACAGTGGAACCGCGGTACACGTTACAGTTCATTTATAACATGACCGATTGTTTGGTGTGAAAATGCTGCTGCTGTTATTGCTTATTATTCTACTTGTTTTGCGTCGATTGTGCCATGAACATTAACAATGATACAGGAAGTCCTGCTGAGAAAAGGTTTCTATGTGATCGTACGAACCATTAAACGTCAAAAATATTCTTTAAACTTTGAAGCTATTTATTTAATACATAGAAAGGAGGGACCCATATAAGTGACCTCCAAATAATGACCTTGAAACCACCAGCAACCCCATAGCAACCACCCCAATTAGAGTGTCAGAGAAAATACTATTAAAACCTTAGGAATGGCCCAGTAGCTCCCTAGCAACTCCCTTACAACCACTCAGAACACCCTGGTAACCGCCTCACAATACCCAATCAAACACTACACACACTGTTAGCAACAGTCTAGCAGAATACCAGCAATGTTATAGCAACCACCCTGATCATCCTACAGTACAACACCAAGCAATGTGCCTGTATTAAAAACAGCTTAGAAACCACCTAGCAACACCTTAGCAACTACCCAGAACAGCCTTGCAAATACTCCTAGCAACGGTCTGGCATCATGATGAGATATTCTACATTGCTCACATGATCAAATATACAATTCTGGTTCAATTATTTTGTAATGCAGATTTTTCAGTAATGATTCAAAGTGTTTTGTGTCACATTTATGATTCTGTCTGTTGTACAGTCCAAGAGGCTCGGAACTTGGTACCAATGGATCCCAACGGCCTGTCAGATCCATATGTGAAGCTCAAATTAATTCCAGACCCAAAGAACGAGAGCAAACAAAAGTCCAAAACCATCAAGTGCTGCTTGAATCCCATCTGGAACGAGACCTTTACCTTGTGTGTAAAACAATGTGCATCTGCTTTAGTTATACTTGATAATGAACACACTGGTGGCATATTTGTGATGCTGTTTTCATTACCATAGTTTCGTCAATAAGACAGATAAGGACAGGCGTCTGTCTGTGGAAGTCTGGGACTGGGATTTGACCAGTCGAAACGACTTCATGGGTTCCATGTCGTTTGGCATCTCGGAACTGCAAACACAAGGTGTTACGGGATGGTAAGAGTTACCATGGCAACATACCACCGTAGACAAACATACACAACACCTCAAGCACCAGCAAGAGCGTCGGCTTGATTCAACACCAGGTCTGGCTGTGTGTGCAGGTATAAGTTACTGGACCAGGGGGAAGGGGAATATTTTAATGTTCCCGTGCCACCTGAAGGGGAAGAAGGCAGTGAAGAACTGAGCCAGGCGTTTGAGGTGACGTCTCATCCCATCCTGGCTGATTGCTCACAGCTACATCATATCAAGCTCATGTTTTGGCATTATCTGACTGACTTTTGGGAATGTTTGTCACTCTAGAAAGCCAAGATTGGACCCGGAAATAAGAACACAGATGAATCGCAGAAGAACAACATCTCCAAACATGATGTCAATGGCAGCCAAGACCTTATAAAGCTGTCCGACTTTAACTTCCTTAGAGTGCTGGGCAGAGGCAGCTTCGGCAAGGTGTTGTGCACCATCCATTCATGTACACTTACACACACGTCTATCTAAATAAGGATATTCCATAGACTACTACTGTTTATATACACAGCTAGTTCTAAACAATATAACCGAACCCACACTCGTACCCTAACAGAAAACTTGGGCCATTTTTACAATTAAAAAAAAAACATTATTTTTATAGCATTTGTACAAATGAGGGCGTCCCCAAAAAGAGGTTTTGCTCAGATTTGCCAGCTGACTTTTTGTACCACGTACTCTGCAAACTGACACACTGTGACACACACTCACACACACACTGGCTCACACACACACAAAACATACGTGTTCTGTACTTACACTTGAATCAGATGGAAACATTTCTCTGTGTTTCTCTCTCTCATCAGGTGATGCTGGCGGAGTGTAAAAGTTCAGACGAGCTGTACGCTGTGAAGATCCTGAAGAAGGACGTGGTGATTCAGGATGATGATGTGGAGTGCACTATGGTGGAGAAACGAGTTCTGGCTCTCTCCAGGAAACCACCTTTCCTCACTCGCCTGCACTCCTGCTTTCAGACCACAGTAACCATCACTGCCACACACACTCCATTAACTGATGCACGTCAGCTCCGTCAGCTCCTGTCTGCAGATAATGAACGAGGGCTGTTGTGTTTTACAGGATAGACTTTACTTTGTCATGGAGTTCATCAACGGTGGAGATCTGATGTATCAAATTCAGCAAGTGGGGAAATTCAAAGAACCCCAAGCGGTGTATGTAATGACTCAAACACACAACACACACACATTAAAACAACAAGTGACTGAGTCTATAAACAGAAAAGTTCCCAATCTGAAATCTGATTGGCTTTAACTCTTTTGTTCATCATTAGGTTTTATGCAGCAGAGATCGCCATTGGTCTGTTCTACCTCCATTCACATGGCATTATTTACAGGTAAACTGTTTGTATCCTCTGTAACTTTGTCTGTAAATGACACCTGTGCAAAACGGTAACATTGAAAATGGTAACGCTGTGTTATGTAGCTAGCAGTGTAAAACGCATTGATTGCGACATTTAATAATCTATTCAAATTACTTGTAAAATAGCAGAAAATATGTTGAGCACAATTGCTCATTCAAAAGGTTCTTTATGAAACCATACAGCGGAACAAAGAACCTTTTAGGAACCTTTATTTTTAAGTGTGTATAGCGAAAAATCATTTCTCGTTACATTTTAATAAAGATAATTAAGAATAACTAAGAATTGTACCATAATTATCGAGTCGACCAGAATCAAATGATTAGATTGCATCCCATCATTCAATTAAAAATTGTAATTGAACCAATTTTTAAAAATATATACTGTTGTGAAAATATATACAGATATGTCTGTTAATTGTTGTTGTTTGTGCAGGGATCTGAAGTTAGATAATGTGATGTTGGATGCTGAGGGTCACATTAAGATCACAGATTTTGGCATGTGCAAAGAGAACATGTTTCATGGGGCCACGACCAAAACCTTCTGTGGAACACCAGATTACATCGCCCCTGAGGTTTGTTATTGTGTGGATTACAGAATATAAGTATAGAGGTATACAGGTATGTGCTGTAGGTGAATAATACTGTCTGTTCTCTGTTACAGATCATTGCTTATCAACCGTATGGAAAGTCTGTTGACTGGTGGGCTTATGGAGTTCTCCTGTATGAAATGCTCGCAGGACAGGTAAGCTAATGGTACCTCATAAAAACAGTACTGTTGTACTGAATCTGATTGGATGATCCACGTTCAACGCCTTGGTAAAATGTTAAATATTTGTGCATTAGTTTAACATTTGAATACGCCAAGTTGCTATTCTCCATGGCAACTGTAAACATCCCGCTGTTAGAACTACATTATTTATTAGAATAATAACTTATTATTTAAAATGGGGTTAATATGGGATAATTCTATAATAAATAATAATAAGTAATGAATATAATTTTATAATTTTGGAATCTTAAAGCGCTCTTGCCACCGTTATAAGCCACTCAAATTCCTAATTATACTCTAATTCTAACTCATACTAGGTGGTTTATTCATGCTTATGTTACACATTCAGGGCAATTATGGCGTAGCAGAATTTAGATATTGATTAATTATATACAGTAGTGATCACGTTTACAGTAGTGATCACATGTTTAGTGATCACAGGTTTACAGTAGTGATCACATGTTTAGTGATCACAGGTTTACAGTAGTGATCACATGTTTAGTGATCACA
>JAZGTI010004208.1:16943-28799 GCA_036877585.1 Botia kubotai | reverse complement strand
AATGCAATAAACACAGCATCATCACATATGCAGAATAATTTAGATCGTAGTCTCCATGCGTCCATCATTATATGCAAATAAAGCAGCAATATGCTTCTCTTTTCAGTGTGGACAGGCAGTGATGTGCACAGCTGGATCAGTAGGAGCCCAGCAGCCACACAGAACATTTCACACCCGAGCTGGCAGCGCTGCACACACACACACACACACGCGCGCACACACACACGCGCGCACACACACACGCGCGCACACTAACAGCTCTCTGCATGTATAATGAGCTTGATCCTGCTAAATCTATCATTTCTAGAGTCCGTGCATGCAGGCTCTTTAATCTCTTTAACAACTGTGTTGGCTGTAAAGATGCGTGGCAGACTGGCCCAGATCATCAGCGTCTTTCGTCTTTCCGTAATCCACCGCATTAGACTCCTGAGTTCAGCCACGGCGCCTCAGCATTAAAAACATTTACAGATTCCACAAAATGAAACGTTTAAGCCGCTAAACAAACATTAGATATGAATTTGACACGTTATCTTGAGCAAATACGAGGTGTGAAACGAGGATCTAAAAACACAATGTTCACACCTTTCTGTCGTTCTCTAAAATAAAGGCCTGGGTGGGGGTGTATTGTTTTATGATAAACCTGTCACATCCATGCAATGGATGTTTCAGCGCACAAAAGGTTCCTGGAGGTGATAAAAGGTTGTTTAGACTATTAAAAGGAAGAAAATTGCTTTTTGTATCAAAATCTCACTGAAAGGTTCTTTAGGGAACCAAAACTGTGTGTATAGCTTTGCAAAAAAGCGACTTGATCTGATTTAAGCATCATATTTTTCTACAAACATCATTTCATTTATTTGTTTTGCTAAGGTTCCCTAATAATTTTGGTTTATTGTTCCAAAATCATAATCATATGGGTGTACAGTCCTGTCCATTATAGCTTGCATTGCCCATTTCTTCACTTATAGTAAGTTTGCAATTCCTGCATGACATTGTGACAAGCTCACAAAACAATCTGCACTGAACTGTCAAGGTCAGGCGGAATTTACTTGATGAAATGATTTTATGATTTACATACCAACTACAAAAACGCAACTGGGCAAGCCACGTTTATATACACCATGTAGGCTCTAAGCAGTCATGTGTTCATATATTTGGTATTTTGCCATTTTTTATTTAAGAGAAGCTCATCTAAAACCCCTGAAAGCTGTTGATTTTAAGGGACAACGTTTTAGATGTGCTCAACCTTTAGCTCTTTTAGACTATGAAAATGTTGGTTATGTAGCATGAAGAAGCAGAGCAGATGCTCTATCATGATGAGATGTCCACTGACAATTACAATCATTCTTCATAGCTCATTTCCCATAGAATGATGAGAGAATATCGCTCAAATTGCTCTCCATTATTAATAGAGCTGCTCAATGTGGGTATTAGAAACTAATTTTACTAGAATGCAGAAACAAATAGAATGTTTTTCCCCAATTGCCCAAATCACAGAAGGGCGGCACGTCTGAAATAATTTTTCCTATAATTAGTAAAAACTCAAATTGAATCAATGATTTAATCATTTGCATTACGTCAAATTAGGTGAAATTAGGGAAATAATTTACAGATGTCCAGCATCGCTACAAGTATTCTGCATTTGACAGTTTGCTGGATTGCTAATACTTCAAAGGTAGGTTAGGCGATTAGATCTAGATTAAACTCAAAGGCATTTTCATTTAAACATTATAAATAATATAATATTTTTCTACATTGTGCAACTTTACCCAGAAGTTTTCTAAACTGCTTAGTTAACTGTTGATCAGATTCGAAGTGATAACATCGTAAAATTTTATTTACCCTTTGACAACGATTGTAAATTTTCCTTCGGTTGTGGTACTTATTTCGCATTGGTACTTAGAAGAACAGAAACGTGAGGTGTTTGATAGGAGAAGATGGTAAATCAAAGCCATGGCAGGTGCACATCTTATTACTTAAGAGGGAACCAGAGAGATAACATTCCTTTTTCGGGTCTGACTCACATAGCTGCCTCCTGTTGGCTGACTGCACTCTGACAAACTCGCCTCGGCTTCTTTCTCCCTCTAATCTCATACTATGACAGGTTAGCTCAGAGTCTGTATTTGTTTTGTGTCTAAATCTGTATTTCCACCCTGGAGCGAGGCGAACAGGGGCGGATTTAGGCGTACAGTGTCACAATACTGTTTATCATTTGCTGCTGCTGGGATGCGTAGCAGGTGAGAATTGCAGCCATTCCTTTTAATCTGAAGACTGCTTTGAAGAGAAAATAAAGATATGACAATGTGACATTAATAAATGGCATGTTTCTTTCTCGTTTTGTTTCCTCAATGCTAAATAAAACAGCATAGCTAGTCATCAACATATGTTGTGATTGGGGCTGGTCTCCAGCATGGTATGCTGGTGTTCCAACAAGGCTTCTTGACACAAGCAAGACCTCCTTAGCCAACCAGCATTACCAGATAAACCATGCTGGTGGTCAGCCAGCATTGCTAGATAAGTTCTGCTGCAGTACAACATGGCTATGTTGGTCCACCAGGTAGACCAGCATTAAACCAGCATATTTGGTCTTTTCAGCAGGTCTGATTGCGTCCTTTAAAATGCTCTTAAGAGAAAATTTTCCTTTTGAGCACTAGTTTTCAAGAGTTAACCTTCAATTTCACATTCCCGTGAATGAATGCGCTTTGGTAAATTTGCTAGGCGTTGGTCTTATCACAGAGAGACTGTCTCCCATAAAACATTCCTCTTCTCTCCTCACAACAGCTACTGTATTGGGCTTTTCTATTGTATGTTCAGCGCTTTGGGAGGACGGTGGACAGCTCTTCAGATGGGATGCATTAATGTGAGAGTGGTCAGTGAGCAATTGCTGATCCTGGAGGCTGATAAAAAGCAGGAGCCGACTGCAGGGCTGAATAACGAGAGGAGGCTGCCGATCTGGAGGACACAGTCTGCAGAGAGAGGTCAGTGCCTGTCTTTGCTACACCCTTTCCTGATAGCGAGTTAAGGTAGCCAATGGTATTTCAAGCCAAACAAGGTTGTTTTGAGGGCAAATTGAAACAACAACTACAGTCCCATACTGAACCCAAGTTTGAGTTCATGCACATCACAGCCCATGGTTAGTTTTTGTCAGAGTATTGGACCGGACTATGTGGTAGTTAAATAATGTCGTAAGATGTGAGGTTAAGATGTGAGGATCTAAGATTTTACTTGGGCTGTAACTGTAGTGGCAGGGCAGGGGACTATTTTGTAAACACAAATTTTCATTGTTTTATGTTGCTAATGACAATTTCATTTGTTTACAAATAAAAAAAACGAAAACTGGGCAGGGCTTAAACATTTTGTAATGAAGTTATATTAGTTGCTATGAGTCTGGGCAGTAGTATGAAAGATTCCTGCATGCAACAACATGAGTACAGATATGAGTGGAACAAACAGGTGTATTGATCAGGTGATAAGAAAATCCACCGATCCACACTACATCTTCATTATCTCACCATTGGTATACAGTACAGGCATTTCAGGGACAACCTTATCTCTCGCCACACGGTTGTCTTTCTTGTTTTTTTCAATACCATCTTTTCAAACATTGATCATTGCTGACCCTTATTTACACATACACATTCAGCTGAATATGGTGTCACTCCTCTTCTAATTGTATAATCCTCTTCTGTATACACAGAATCTGGTTATTTGGGAAAACATGTTCTTCAACAACCAAATTCACTTTTTTTTATGAATTCATGTTTTTCTTAGTGTTCACAGACTGAACAGCTCTTATTAATTAAATTTTTTATGACACTAACAAATAAGGAACAGAGGTACGTAGCATGACACCTTTGCAAATTTGGATTCCATTCTCCGTCCACCCAAGTACACATTTTAATCAGTTTGTGTATTCCCCAAGAATTAAACCCATTATCTTGGCGTTGCAAGCATCACGCTCTACCAGTTTACCATGTATCAGTTTAGCAATTATAAATGGTATTGATGAGTTATCTAACAGTGCCCAGTAGCAGTTATTAGCACATGAAACCTCTTACTGCCCTGGAAGCCATTCTCCGGGTGATTTCCACATTCAGCTTATCACATTTATGGCCAGGTGCACGGCTGCCCTCTACAAATGAAATGTGGACTAATTTCATATTGATTAATGCAGATGCTGTCTTTTTGGCTCATATTTACTACCTGGAGCCTATTTTGGTGGAAATTAGTGGTGCCATTTCAGTGCACAAGGCAGCCCTTTCCAATAAGGTGCTGGCTCATGTGTCAACAGGGACTCCAGAAGTACCGCTCTGCCTGCAGGAAGCACTAAAGCTTTTAATTGCCTTCTGTGCAAATGGTCCTTTTGTATTTTATCAAGAGTTGGGGGAACTTGGGCATGCCTGGAATCTCTCTCCCTCTACGTCTGTGGGTAAGACAGAGACAGAAGAGGGACAAAGAGGAGAAAAGAAAATGGCACTATCCAAAATACTTTATCATGTTCTGAAATGTTGTGTTTTCATTATTTTTACAATTTCGCATCGCAGTTTCTCCTCCACGAAATATCGTGCACAACACGGCAATACACAACTGGAAATAAACAGCTTCTCCTCACCTTTTTTACCTTTTCTTTATAAGCGTTTTCTCCAGTACTGTGGACGATAACCTGGGGTGCAGCGATAAACAATCAAAGTGCAACTTCAGTAGAAGCGATTGCAGCCGGTATCCCAGCCTGAGATGGGAGCCATTATTAACGCTCACCCTGTCCTGACAACGCTATTTTCTGGAAGGTAATTGCAGATTCAGATCTGTGAGAGAGCCTGACTAGGAGTAAATGCCACCTCTTTAATTATTGTCTCCTCTACGTCCCCTCTATTGAGTGTCAGAGATGTCTATCGGCCAGCGGGATCTTGGGTAAAATGACTCTAATGGGAAATGACCAGTGTCTAGGAGGCTGTCACAGATTAGAAGCGACAATTCTAATTGATAACAGCAGAATTCCCTGGATGAATGGATGGGAAAGTCACTTTGGAGAAAACCTAATTGGAGTGATTTGTTTCTAAATGAAGATCGGTGAATAATTTCCCTCTGATACACACTTCAGTTGTATTTAAAAATCCTTTAACTTAAATATTCTGGCGGCTTTTTTGGTCAGCTGGTCCCCGTTAGCTGGCAAGCTAATGCTGGTAAATTTAACAATTCGTTATATTCAATATTGATGAAGAAATTATTTTATAGTCTGTCTTTCAGTGCTCAATTTTCTAACATTTTACTTGTCCAAAATCTTGCATCAGTTGAACTGATCTTATTGCAGTGCATTCTGGGATTGCCTGCTCCATAAAAATCTGATGGTGTCTTAAAATTTGGTCAAAATGAGGGATCTTTAGAACAAGCCTTCACATTAATGTGTGTTGTAGTTGCTTGTACATACTGTAATGGACAAAAAAGTAATGAATCATTTAATTGATTATGGAACTTGAGAAATGAGTGTGTGTTTTCTGCATAGTTAAGCTAAGCACATACACAACATGCAATAGTGCACAGTTAAGCTAATCAATGGAGTAACACACAGAAGCAATTCAACATAATGGCTGCTCAATACAATGCATGTTTAACACTCAATATTTGTACACACCAATGTTTCTATCACTTAAACAGGTCAGTAAAGCTAATAACATATCGCACCAGTCTGCTATATTTGTGTTAGCCTCTAACGTAGCTTTTTCAGGAGTTTAGATGGTGACGTTCTGTAATCCAGGAAAATCCATCATCTCTGTCAGTTGTAAGAAATATGGTGTTCTTTTCTAAATGTTCTCATAATATCTGACATTCTGCTGGTGCTGAGATGGCCATTGCAGATCCCATATCACCTGCTAATGTTGAAATGACAAAACAATAACAACATTTGTCTCCTGTCAGTAGGTATTGACATAGCATCACAGGTGCCAAATTGTTTTGTGTTGTGAAGTGTGTCTTAGAGATATCTCAAAGCTCACGAGCTACCAGAATGCTGTTACCGATGTGCTTTCCTTAGCTAATGCTTGACACGTTAGCCGCGGGGTTGTCAACTGATAAAGCGTCCTTAGGCTTTGCTTCAGAATCAGAGAGCATTGTTCCCAGTGTATAATCATTACGTTGCTAGAATTTAATAAACAAATCTATTTTCATAACTTTTCAATCAATTCTTATATGATAATCAATAAATAATTTAAAAACAACTCAAAGTCAAAAAAATCTATATGTGCTCAGCTTAAAAGTCAATCCTATAAACCGTTGTGTTCACACATAAGAATTAAAGAGTTATTTTAACTCCTGTCTTCAAAGGTCAACATTCACCTCCTATTCAATATAAATTTACTGACCTTGTCACCTACTTTGTATAGTTTGTGGAAGAGCAAATTAAGATTCAGGGCCAGGGTAATGGGAATGCGTTTTAATTTCCCTGTGACATTAAGATGTTTGTGCCCACAGGCATGTGGTGGAGCGGAGAGCGGGTATACCCTCCCCCAACTCCATGTTTTACCTCAGCACGTTACAGCGAAAGATCAAACGAGTTGTTCAACTCATCAAGGGGAGACACTGGAAATATAACTTAAACTGTGTTTAGTTTTTTCTCTTTTGTTACACTGTAATGCTCTGTCAATGCACGAAGGGGGTTTTGGGTTCAGTTGTCTGCAACAATTCTTAGCCAGTAAGAATGAGCCTTATAGACTGTATCTATGTGCTTATATAACCTATAGGGTGACATATTCACACTTTCGTCACTAGTGAGATACAATGTGGGTTAATGTTACATTTTTCCATCAGTTTTTTTCCCTAAATATATGTTTTATTTACCATAAGGGAAGCTCCTTTAAATCTGTAGCTTGCCAAGATACAAGCTGATCATTTCGAACAGTAGAACTACTGTTACACGTCAAGTCACTAACAAAAAGCTAACTACAAGCTAGCTAATTGAGCGAGCAATATTGTTCATTTAAATGAATCTCAAATGAGACGACAGCATAAAACTAACAAATATTTACTTAAGCACAATTAAACAGATAAATGCTCTGTACTCTAAATACAGAAAAACTTGAATACACTGAATTTGCAATGAGGACTTTGCAATGAGAGAGCACATCTGACTTTTACTCAGCTGCTTTACACGCTGCTGTAAAGCTGTCTGTGCAATACAATGTGACATTAAAACAGCAGTGTAATGTTTTGTTGCACTACACCACTATTTTAAAAATGTGTTTTTTTGCTGGAAAAGTAAAACACTGCTTTTTCAAACACTGTGACACAATTGAAAAATGTAATTTAGTAGCATAAGTGATTTCAGTAATATTAGTATCCTATATATACGCCATCATAACTTTCCCCTCATTTTTTTGTGTATTGTGGCTTTATGTATTTCAGTTCATTCAGCATATGAACAGCATATAAAAAAGTTTCTAAAACAACAAAGTAAGTGGTTCTAAATCCAAGTCCAGCATGATTCCTATTCAGTTCTGGCTTTGCTTTCAAAACTACCTTAAAATAAGACACTTTCCTTCTGCACTGGCCAGAGAGGCAGCTGAGCATTACCTTGTTACCAAGCAACAACAATAGCGGTCTATAGTGAAAGGTCAGGAGGTGATCCAGCACTCATTTTCCACCATTAGTCTGAGAGTCATCGGCGGAAACTTCAAATAAAACAGTATTTAGGACACATGGAGCGACTCAACAGGCAGTTTCTACTCATCTCAGAAAATATGTGAATCGAAACCCGACATAACGCAAGATGCGGCGCATGGGAGCGTCCCAAAAGATGCGCTGTTCACCACACAATTACGTTCAATGGAAAAACTTAATGTACTGGAAAGGAGGTTAATTTGATTAGATTTCGCATTTTATTGGTAATTAACTAAAGGTTTCAGATGGGCATGATTGCTTGAAAAGAATGAAAAAATGCAAGAAAGCAGAAACAAACAATATTGATAGCTGTAAACGTACGTCAGGACTAAAATAAACAAAAGCAACATTACGAAAACGATGCAATTTATCACAGATGACAGCAGCTCATTAATCTAACGGAACAATTGGGACAGTAGTGACTGTTTAACAATGGAACAACCACCGACGCTAGTGTCTGTTTAATCTAAATTATTTCCTCATAGTTGAAAGTACAATAAGTCTGTTTGATTAGACAAGCACACTTTGCACACTTCAGAGACCACATTATCCCAACATAGCACTTCACACTACATGATTTTCCCTCAAAAAAGGACATTCCCACCCTGTCTGTTATAGCATGTTCTTTCATTCTGTGTATCTTTCCTCATGCTGCTGTGATTTTCAGCATAATAGCAAACACATTCATGGAGGACAGACGCAAATAGGAAAAAGTTTCAGTCTAATTAATATGGAAGGCTCAGTGGCACATCAGCTCTTCCTGAGTCTGCTTTGACTTTCTCTATGTCAGTTCTTCCAACAGGAAGTTAATGATCCTGGCAACAAGATGAATCACTCCAGACATGGTGCAGAGCAGCTCTGACAAGCCAGCGAGACGACTCCTGACACCTGCTTGTGTCGGAGAGAGAGAGAGAGAGAGAGACAGAGATGGAATAAGAAAGACTTACCTGTTGGAGTTGAGCTATGTCTGATCTAACCAGAACAATCGCTTCAGTTCGGGATGAGAAAAAAATACTTTGAGGTAAAAAGACTCTTGCCGAACAGAAAGACAGTTTAACGAGTAAGCGTGTAGTATTGATGTTGATGCTTTTTTCTAAATGGTGTCAGGAATAAAGGTTCACAAACCTCCTGAAGCACAATCTTGATAATAAGGAATGAGTTAACAGGTTCATTGATGTGATTGACATGATGAAGCTGAAGACAGCTGGTCCTCTGAAGAATAATTGTGTTTCTCACAAGGTGGAATTGCAAAATGTGTGTGTATGAGTGTTTTTTTTTAACTATGGGCACTTTTGGCCCTGGAAGCTCTTAGAAAATAAACTTTTTAAAAACACACTTTATAGCCTCTGTTAATTGGTCCACTAATAATGTCCAACATTGCACTGTATATAGATTCATCACAAGGGAATTCTGTCATTTCTGTCATTTTCCTGAATTACGATGAACATTTTCTTCATACCGTAAATGATGTTGTGTTTGATTGCATTCTATGGTAAAAATGATGATAATGGAAATGACATTTTCAACAGCAGACTTCTCTCTAGGGGTAATTTCACAACAAGCATTTGATGTACACTAAATACAGTTTCACACTATCACGCTCTTTTTGCGTAGGTCGGACAAAATTATAGCTTAAATGCAAATGATGTAGCCTCTGGATTAGCATACAATTTAATAGCATGAGTCCACAACTGTATTTTAACTTTATTCTTATAAGAACCATCATCAAAAAACCCACATATAAAAACTTACTAGATGAGCTTAAACATGACTGATAACATAGCACTAGTAATTGCAGGTGTGGTATTAACCAAACCTAAAATATCTAGTCCTTGCCACTAGAGCGCCACTAGATGTGTCCGAAAAACATTTAAAGTGATATACGAGCCAAGGCCAACAGTGCTGGGGGTCTGCAGTAGAGCATGCTGGGATCTATCATTTGGTGCTCCCATATTAATGATGAGATCATGATTTTGAGGGTCACAGGGATACAGATAAAAATGCAGTGTCAGATATTTATTACTGTCACTATTTGAGCGATCATAATTCTTACTGGGGTGGATTTTTATTTTCTATTCCATCCTGTTTTTTATGCAGCACGTTCTTGTCTCTGGGTTTATTTTTGATCATTTAAAAGAGTGCAAAGGAATTATGTTTTTAAAACCACAAAACTGGATTCTTGAGCAAAGAGAAATAAAAAAGAACAAAAAATGAACGAAAAGTCTATAAATGAATAAACGACACTGTGACTGTGTTTTGGAAGAACAAGATAATACTTTGGGCTTTTTAGTGCCGTGCAACAAACCTGCTGATTCCACTGCAGTACTCAGGAGTTTTAACTGAAGTGTACACTATTGGTAACTGGTGATGCAGATATCTCATTTCTCTCACATCAAAGTCCTGCTGCTGTTGTTTATCAGACACACACCAGGGTAATAAATGGATCGTAGCTATCTGTGGGCACATATTCAATCATTTAGAATTTTACCTTACTTCCATAGTAGTGCGAGCTGTGTTAAAGGTTTGGTCATTAATAAGAAGCGAGCAGGACGCAGTGGGGTGCAGGATCCATCTGAGGAGAAGACAGGAAGGAAGTTCCTTTAGCCTGGAAGTCACATTAGGTGCAGAAGCACTTCAAACACACGCTAACTTTTTGTAGTTTTTGCAGTTGTTTTTTGGTTCATGTAACAAAGCAAAGGCAAACTTTTAGGTCAATGTACACTCACTTTAGGTGAATGTACTATTTTTAGATATTTTTAGGCTTGTTTGTATTGACTTGAATGGCATTACAAATCATACCGCTTATTGTAAATATCTCTGCTATTTCTTCTCTAAATAATCCGACCATAAATGGGCAAAAAAGATCATGTTACCACTCAGCATTCATTTAGATCACCACACAGCAACCACACAGAACAGTACAACATTGTGGCCCTAGTTATCATTTCTTTAGAAAATGTAAACATTTAGTTTAAGATTGTCCCTTTTAGCTGCTATAAAGATGTGAGGGTGTATTTGTGTGAGTGACCTTATGAGTCACTTGTTCTGACATGTGACCTTACCTTCTCTTCTACTTCCTGAGACAACACCTGACTGACATTTAAGTGGCTCTAAGTAATGAGAAAGGAAGTACAAAAAGCATATTCACCAATCACATTGTAAATGCCAGCAAGGATAACAAATTAAGCTGTAACCCTGTGGCTAGGCATGAGCCGGCGGTTCTCATGAACAACAGAGCTGACATTATTGGCCAGCCCGTTCATGATTGGATAGTTCAATGATTTGGTTGGTGAGTAAGAACAGGAAACACTGTGTGTCAGGTCTAAAACCAATACTCGTGCATCCCTGAAGAGTACATTTATTATGTGGCTTGCATGGCTGTCATCGTTACAGCGATACGCAGACAGTTATTTTGAAAGCTATTTTGTAAAGTCAAGAACGCAGACAAACAAAATTATTCCGACCCATCATTCCCCCACCTGCCTCTGTAATAGGTTTCTCATATCTCCCACTCAAGAGTGGAAATGTAAACCACACTCTCCTGCTCACTAGACCATTACTTGGATTTGAAGCTTGAGGGAACTCATGCAGCCAGCTTAAAGGAACAGCTCACCCAAAATTGAAAATTCTGTCATCATTTACTCAGTTGTTTCAAACATGTATGCTGTTAGTTTTTCTATGGTAAAAAACAACTTCCTAAAACAGTGTTGATTTACAGAGTTGTTTTACTTTTATGAAGATTTTTTAAAAATCTTTTTTTTAACTTTTATATCTTATGAGTTGTCATCCATGAGGGTCTAAATGAAAACAGAATTTTAATTTCGTATTAACTATTTCCAGAATTAACGACTCTAGTAAGACAAAGGAATGTGACTGAAGGAAAAGAAATGAGTAAACACAGAAAAATAAAAATGAGAGGCAAGGCTGTAGAAAGAAGATTAAAGAGTGTTTGCAGAGAAATGAACAGAGTTTAAAAAGGAAGCAGTAGTGAGAAAAAATAGCAGTAGTGAGAGATATGGTCAGGGAAAGAGAGAGAGAAAATAAGCTGTTCTGCTTCATTTGTGCTTGCATTACCTGAGCGGTACATGAGGAACAGATACCAAAAAGAGCAAAAACCACATATAGATAAAGTGACAGACCGAAAGGTTTGAAATATATACCTCTATTTTCTCTCTCTCTCTCTCTCTCTCTCTATATATATATATA
>JAZGTI010004208.1:0-16893 GCA_036877585.1 Botia kubotai | reverse complement strand
GAAAGAAGATTAAAGAGTGTTTGCAGAGAAATGAACAGAGTTTAAAAAGGAAGCAGTAGTGAGAAAAAATAGCAGTAGTGAGAGATATGGTCAGGAAAAGAGAGAGAGAAAATAAGCTGTTCTGCTTCATTTGTGCTTGCATTACCTGAGCGGTACATGAGGAACAGATACCAAAAAAGAGCAAAAACCACATATAGATAAAATGACAGACCGAAAGGTTTGAAATATATACCTCTATTTTCTCTCTCTCTCTCTCTCTCTCTCTCTCTCTCTCTCTCTCTATATATATATATATATATATATATAAGATAACAATACAGATATGAGGGAAACAAAGTGGTTGTGAATAAGTCCAAATGGGTCACTCTTCTTCCTGTTTTGTTATTAGTAGCCTAATCACAGTGGCTCAGTGAAGCAGATCTTTTATGAGGCCCATGGGGACCGTCAGCAGCTCTGACAGAGAGAAATCACAGGTGGACCTAGTGCAGACCTGCCAGAGATTAGCATGTCTACCAACAGGATGACGGGGGGGGGGGCTCCTCTGTTCCATTTGTTCTTAACTGATGAGATAATTTTTCTAATTAACCTTAAGAGCAACACATGATGTCCAGTTTCATTGTTCAAGAGGCGCGAGAAACCTGCTGCCCTCGTCTCATGGCATGTTAAAAACAACAACAGTTTTCCTTCATAGATCAGCCCGAGGCTGTGGAGAGTGTCAGATAATGGATGAGTGTTGAAGATAGGACAGAGGTGATGTTTAGACAAGTGCCATGTTTCACCTCCAACGCACGATCCTTCAAAACAAGCAGAACAAAAGAAGTATTGATTTAACTCTAGATTTGTGCTGTGTGTGTGTGCCGAAATATTATCAGAGCTGTACACACATTTTTTTGGGATTGTTGTGGAATATGCCAGAGTGAGTACCTACAGTAAGGTATGCAAAATATGTAATAGCTGTAAAAAAACCTCATAATTTAGTTTTTACATTAAGTATATGTCACAAACGAACCTAGTGATTGGCTATATACACACTTCTACTAAATAAGGTTGTATTTAGTTGAGTGGTGCTCAGTTTTATAACCCTATTTATTTCCTGTCCTCTTTAATCGCAAATGAATAAAACATTAAAAGCTTCTGACACAGCAGGGTCAAGAGATGATGAGGACATCTTATAAATTCCAACAAATCCCAGGAACATTTTATGTGTGGCTTCTTCTGATACATTTCCAAAACATTTGACCCTGAGGCTAACACTACACACTTAGCAGCAAATAAATCCAGAAACGAAATTCCAAAAGATTTCCCCAAGCCAGAAGTTGTTCATGGTTTCGATTAGCGATGTTTAGCTCAGTAGGCATCTGGCTGGAGAGCAGGAATTTAAGAATTTAATGCCAGTTCTTTTGCCTCTTCTTGGAGGGGGTTACTGCTTAACAAATGCCCTCAGGCTATGGGTTCTCCATGTATTCGTGACAAGGCTTTAACTTTATTTATGTTTCTCCTTTCTCACCAAGTTTAAATGTAATCTTGACTCCAAGCAGCCTGATATGATAAATCCTAAATGGGTCACTACAGTGTTTCAGTCATAATTTATGCATTTGTTGATTCCACCACTAAACAGAGAACCTGACACAGTCCCTGTTAAGGACCTTATGAGTGAATCTCATATTTAAAATCACAGTTAAGCTTCTCCACACATCTGTCAGCCAATGAGAGAGTGAGACCATTGGTAAAAGGCACCAGACTGCTAGAGCATGTGCCTCAGCAGACCTAGGTGGAGCTAAAACAAAAAACAATCAATTTTGGTCACTTCACATTTCGATGACCCCTCCCTGACGTAGTAGGTGGTTCTTGGGCAAAATAAGATGCAAATTAAACCAGATTTTATGCTGACGGTCAAACGTCTGGCTTTGGGAAGCTAGTCACAATATAGCTCTAATGAAAGATGCTGTGTTCTTTACAGTCATGTCAATTTCAGAATCATTGTTTTGCTTTGTGATCATAACATAAAGAGTTTTAGCCTTTAGCTTACCAACATAGCATCATGACTGGCAAAATAGTGTAGTAATAAAGGTCATCGCTGATTTTAAAATCACTTCACTTTTGACACAACTATGACTTCTATAACATTTCCAAAAGGCACTAAATCTGATAGGAAAAAGAATGACGACAACCTTCTTTTAAGAATCATCCAGAAGGTGTTTGACCTCAGATTAGCTTTGGTTTAGAACAGTATATGTGGCCAGAGCTGTTTCCGAGAGAGAAAGTGATTTTCATTCTGACGCGTGATGTTGGGTTCTCACTAGTGAACATATTGGCTCATGCATCACCCGCTCGCCTCTGCTGACAAGCTTCTCTGATAGTGGAGAATAAGAACCAAGCGATTCCTCTAATAAATAAACAAATTAACCAGCACTGTACCATCACCACAAGAGTACAGCAAACTGTTATTATACTTATGCCCCAGTATAATTACAGCTTCAAATTAAGATGTAGCAAATTGCTTCATATCACAATGTAAACTAATAAAACAATACTGCAGATTTGACAGGTTCTTGCTATTTTGCCTTGAATGTACATTGATAGTGTATGCAGTTATGTCATACAAGCACTTCCTACACAATAATATACTTATCCATATTTATGAATATAGAATAATTTAGCATTCACCTCTTATGTGTGTATAGTATAGTATAGTGTATAGTGTGATCCCCAGTGCAAAAATGAGAAGAGATTATGTAAAACCTGATGTAGTTATTTCTATGAAAAAAAAAATACACAAACAAATATTTTTAAAGGGGAAACTCAAGCGGTCACATGGCAATATATTGGGAAAGAACGAATCATATTTAGCTGTCTGTGATTAAGAGCATTAAAGCATTTTTTTGTGCTAAAAACTCAATTTGAGTTTTTAACTCAATTGTGGGTTAAACTCAATTGTGTTTAACTCAATTGCTAAAAACAATATATCACACATGTTGGCTAAATGCCAGTCAGACAGTAGACTTTGCCTAAAAGCAAGAAAATATTAATATAACAAATTATTATCATTACTCTCAAGTATATTATTAAGTACTATTAGAAAATAATTAAATATTCTAATATTGTGAATTCTAAATAATATGTAGCAAAACATTTTGGATTAATATTGCTTATTAATTAACAGTTAACAGTTATTATATTCATAAGTCACTTATTTTAAGCATAGATGTTATAGATTTTTTATTTATTTTGAAAACAGACACCCTGAAACATAATTACAAGTTTTAGTTTCACCTTGTCTAGAGGACAAGCTAATTAAACATAGCCTCAGTTTAACCTTTACAGTTTTCTCCTCTTTATAAAAACATAAAAACAGACTGTGTGATCTCTTCAAAACAGATTATCATAATCTTTCAATTCTGAATACGAACACAGTTGAGGTTCACATTTTCAATACTAATTAAACAGTATATTATCATATTATATGCAGTAGAGGTGGAGATATACATCTAGTCTGTAGTCTACGGCTGTATAGTGCTAGTAAGGCAGGGGATTCCTGACTATACTGCAGACACACAGTTTTGAGCTACGGCTGCTGAAAAGCGAAAGAAATTGTGCTTTATTGAACGAGAGCCTGTCAGCATTTTCAGAGAGCTAGTAAAATATAATTGTGTCATCCTTTACAAAGCAGTGTTGGGCTGACAGCGGCCACAGAAGCCTCATTACTCTGTGTTTTATAGGGCTGTTTGAGGATGGCAAGATCGTTTGGTGATGAATAATGTCTTTCTCACTGAGAGCTACAGTAAAACATACAACAGTACTGCGCTGTGCCCAAGATACATGGATCATCTCAAATAAGATCAGGTCCATGGTGAAATTAAACCTGGTTACTTAAGTTACCCGTACTGTTTTTTGAACAAAAGGCAGTTATTGAGCAAGCACATGACAGGGAACGAGATGCTGCGTCAAGTTGCTTAGTGCTATGGGGAATGTCACTGGTGCGTAAGTCGGTGCTGAGCATGTGTTTATAGGGCAGATCAAGGTCAGGTGACACAGCAAGTGCGCCATGGAGACCTCAAAAGACACCCGCATTCAACATCATTTTATTCTATTGTCTGAAGGAAGACCTGCAGGTCTGAATGAGGTGTAGTAAAGGCCCTTTTAAGGTCTATGTGGTGCTCATTGCTACATCAACTGACTTTGACCTAGTCTATTAAAAGATGTGATTTTACACATGCTTAGACCCATAGTGTCAACAATCATGATGCAGCATTGCGTTCCCTCAATAGGGAACCACCAGTATATCCAGTTTGTAGAATACACTTGGTGAATATCAAAGAATTCTTAAATGGAAAAACTAGAAAATTAACACTGTGCAGTTACTAAAGATAACAAAAAACTAAAGATAATATAAATCGCTGTATCATGAATTCGCTGTGCATTATCATCATCGACGCATGTTAAAGTGATGCGATTGTACCATTTAGTTTGTAATAAGACAGTAAATGATAGTTTCAATCTAAAAGTAATTGTGTAAAACGGTCTTTGTTGTGTCTCAGACCTCAGTGGAGTTGTAAACAAGTCATATAAATCCAAAACGGGCTCATTTGACAGTTTAATGGATCTCTTCATTAATTTCCTCCAGAAGCACATCACAGTGAGCTGAATCAGAAAGGAAGACCAATGGAACTTTATTAGACATTATTAAGGCAGGGAGCCACTCCTGAGACCCCCCTCTTCAAATAATGTATTAAGTTTGAAACTTAATTTTGTATGCACAATTGAACGGGGTCCCACGAGGGAGAATAAATTTAAGATTCACAAAAGGGACATGGAATGGGAATGGTTTTTAATATAACCCAAGTTAAAACACAATGCGATTAAAAGAATGAAGCAGATCTTCCATTACTTCTTTGAAGGAACCGAGCCCTGGATATAAGATCCTCTTAATGTGATTTGCTCCAAATTTTCCCCTGAACAGACTGTGGCTGTGATAGACTGACAGCTCTGGAAGCTTATAAAGTATAATGAAATCTTAAACATTAAAATGAAGTTAGTGAAATAGAAATAGAATGGTCTGATAAACATTGTTTTGTAATGCATCATCTGTAGAAGATGATCCTAACCAAGCTAACAGAGGTTAAAGTTAAGATCTAGGTTAAGATCTTTGAAGCATTGTTAAAGAGGCCTGCAGCCTTCTGTATTGACTAGAGGAACATCTGACGGTGAGTCTTAATTAAGCCAACACACACCGGTGTGCTTTAAGAGTTGCCTCATGGCTCTTGTTAATTAACTCCAGAAATGCACCATTGCTTAGGCCCATAAACCCACATAAAAACCTCCAAAAGTTTCGCTTAAGTCACCTTTTAACTAAAGTCAGTAAAAATTGCAAATTGGCTCAGGATTTATGAGGTGATTTTCAATTATATTTATCTTTCATACGAATCGAAAGATAAATTGGGTAAATTAATAAAATTTGCGTAACGACTCCTTTTAAACTGTCCGATTAATAATGTTTTAAAACAGAGAAATACAATGAGCCATGCTGTATTATTAACAAACCATAAATCACCGCAGTGGCTGTTATTCTCCCCCATTTATTCGAGCCATCCGGAAATAAATGTTTTCTCCTCAGTCTTGTTCTAGATTAATGAGCTAACTGATTCTAATCTTGATTATGGCACCAAGAACTACCGTAATTCTATCCCAGATTTCAATCAGGAAAACTTATTTCAGCTCTTCAATCTCCTGCAGCAAGTGCCTGGTTCATGAACCCAGCCACTCGAGAGTCACACAGAGACTCTAGAAGCACCAGCCCGTCGGTTTTTGATGTTACCGGCGTCCTCCAATAAGCAATAGAGGCAGAAGGCAGAACTCATCAATCAAAAGGTGGGTCACCATTCATAGCCATGGCAGGGCGGGCACTATATAACCGCAGCTGCTTAACAGCACTAATTTCCCAGAATGAAATATGCTGTGGCCACAGCGGCTATTTGCAGGATTTGTATCAGAGGCAATATTTCAAGGTCATGCTTCAACTTCTGCCCATTAAAGCCTGTTTGAAACATTGAAAGGGCAGTTTATGTTCTCGTCTGAATCTCACTGAGGTCTCCACGCTGGCAGTCCACGACGGGCCATGTAAGGAGTGATGGGGTGATGAAAGAGGACAGGGAGGGAAAGAGAGGGAAAGAAACGCAGGAAGAGGAGAGAATGAGTTAAATAAATGTGGATTAATGGACAGCAGGACATGTGGCGTTAACCACTCATTTGATTATTCTTATGAAACTCAATGGGTGTTATAGGGACATCATCACATTGAGAAGCATTTACTGTATGTGCGGTGGTGCTTTGTAAAGGCTGCAGTTATTAAGTTTTAAATGTAATAGAACAGAATAGAATAGAATTTTAATAAAATTACTATAGAAAAATTGCACATTTAAAACATATTAGGCTTATTCTAAAACATTCTTAGGTCACACAGGATTAGGAAAGTCATAAAGTTTTCCAAAGACATGATGACTGCATTAATGGCCACACTGACAATTCCTTTTTATGTCTTTATGGTACAACAGTGTAATTATTGCAGACCATATAAACAGCCACGAGTCACTCAAGGTTTCCCAACACAGTTTTATCAACCTGTCCTCACATGCACCTGTTCGGTTCTTAAAACTTGCCAGCAGTTGTCCTCAAATAAATACAACAGGATACCTGTTGTCCTGGCGACGGCTGTGTTTTGCAAAGCAAGAAACAATAAATGCAACTTAATTTTTTTAATTCCTTACACTTCCAACCAATTTTTTCTAGCTGCTTGACATGCGTCCCAGTCTACTGTTGTTTTCAGTCATGATATTGTGTTCATTACTCTCCTTCAATCTCAACTAAACGATTGACATGTGATGTTCTTATCAAAAATGACCGTCTAATTTTTCACATAATTTCTACTAATGCGTCTGTGATTTTGGGTAAAGGTATGAGATCAAAATGAGCCTCCTTCCGAGGTAACTTTGTACACGGAGTACAAATGAGGCATGGAAGAGCCAGGCGTGAATGCTTGAAAATGTTTGAAAAAACCTCAGCGCCACCTGCTGGCTAACATCGTCATATCAAGTCTGCCAAACTATCGCCATGCAAACATATGGACAAGTTACACTCCACTCATTTCAGAGCAACTGTGCGCATTCATCCAGACCCCAGAGCTGCAGTGTTTCAGACCCCCGCCGGCAAAATGACCCCTGCACTACTGTGAAAACTCCCTTATCACTGTCAACATTTAGCTGCAATATGAAAACTTTAGAAAGTGCCCAAACTGAAGACAAAGTAAACAAATAAAACCTTTGTTTGTCATGGCACATTAAAAGTTTGTTCTATTCATGGTACAGTATAAAATAGTTCCTGCGGGACAAGCGGTATTCCCAGATGGCGTTTATTTATACACTAAACATTTTAGCTCTGTTTAGTATTTTTAGACTATTGTATTAATCCACACAATCATTTACTCTTTTTGGCACTATATTAACTACCTGTTAATGCAAAATGCATACGAAGCGTAAATATCAGTCCAGGCTACGTTTGATTATGTACAAATATGATCATAATGCACTGCAATTACTTTAAACAATTTTCGGTTAGATGGGTATAAAAGATATGCTTTTTAACATTCTGTTGTATATATATGTATAATTAATAATCTGTGAAACATATTTTTGCAAAAATATTTTCTCTAAATTAGTCAGTGAGGATTTAACTTCTGATGGTTTTCGTTTTGATGTTTTTAAATAAGGTCTTCATTGAGTTCTGCTAGCTGGAGACACTGAAGGGGATTGTAAGACATTTGCCCGGCAAGAATATATTATAGGGCTAAAGGTCTCCCAAAAACCAAGTAAAACGTCGTTGTTAATAAAAACTGTTTAAGTTACACACAGTTGCCAGTAGATGGAGACATCATATATCATATTTGACTGTGTACCAAAGAACTAACAAAATAAAAACCGATATTTCACATGCACTTGTGGTTCTTTTGCGTGTTCATAGTGCAGGGTGATTTTGCTAACTGTAAGAAATCAGAAAACATAAGCTTTCAGATCATCTGCTTACATGATAAATGCAAAAATACCAGTAAGGTAACACCAATTATTTCTTTCCTAAACATATTTATGCATAAAGAAATGAATAGCATTTTCGACAATTTTGTTTAAAATATGCACACTCACGTGAGATCGACTCACACCAGTGGCCTCGCTGATAGTTTGTGCACACTCAGAGAGTATCTGGGGATAATTAAAAACAACAAATCTAAAATCCCAATAAAAGGTGGACAAAGCTTACATAAAATACATTAAACACAAATATAGGCTAGGCTAGTAAGGACATACAGTAACGTATTGGTGGCAGAAGTGCAGTGCTTTTTTCTGGCTAAGAGCTGACTTTGAGGTATGATGATGTCCCAAAACGGACACCAAGATACATCAGAGCAGAACAGATTATCAAAGCTTCTTTCCTCACCCTTCCTTGCACTTATCATTTCTACAATGTTTTTTTTCGGGTTAATTGAGCATGTGCTGCTCTTGTCTCGCCTCATCCATCCTCCACACACAGAGACGTTGAACTAAGTTTACAGCCCTGGAGCAGTGCGAAAACACTGGGGGCATTTTTGTCAAACTTGCCCAATGTTACAGCAATTTCTCACTTGTAGTAACTTTGAATGAAAGTGCAAAATCGTTCTCATTGCGAGACTAAATGTTTTCGAATGACATCATAAGATGACATCATACGACGCCAGTCTTAACTGATGACATATTGTTCGCATGTCTTCTGTCTTAACGTAGAACTTTGGATTAATATATAAACTTTCTTGATACTACACACAATGCATATTCAATACAATGACCACAACACACAATAACAGTATGTACTGTAACTGTATGATTAGTTCATCGCTCATAAGAGACACTCAAGCTTAAAATTGTGCACATCAGTTTATTTGATTTCATACATGGACAGAAACAGAGAAATGTTGACAGACACGTTATTTCACAGTAATACAGTATGCAAAAATAAATACAATGTTAACAAGCCTATTACAGGCAACAACCGTCTAAATGTGTAGTTATCCAACATTTGTCCTGTCTGGGTAAGTATTAAACTACTATTTAAACCCAAAAGAAGTATAAAGTTACAATTAGTCACAAAACAACACATTGTTTCATCGTAATGAATGCCAAATCTTACAGTCTTTGACCTCTGCAGTTAATAAGTCATTACACGGTTGAACTTTGCTACCGACGCACATCTTTATGTTTCACTAAGTATTTACATAGTTACTGATACGGGATGTTTTACTACTAAAGGGTCACGTGACTCCTTTCATAACCTGTGATCTCAAGTTATTTTAACATGTATATTAACATATTTATGTAAATTATGTTTAGTCAATGTATTTAAAGTATAATGTGTTTTATGTGTGCTGTGTGTGTCACTATGATGGTTCTAACTGATACCAATAACAATTTCATTTTGGTATATCTTTAGTCTTTATTTGGTCTCTTATTAAGTTCCCATACTCCTTAAATTGGTATGTATACTTCAATAAAAGTATGTTTTGGACAGTAGTTTAAGGCTTGTTAATAACACTACTTAAAAATTTGTTGACAAACCACACCACCATGTGTCTGTTAACAGTACAGAAATTCAAAATACACATTCAGCACCTCCATGAGACTGAAGGTGGTAGTTTGGGGGTTAGTCATGGAGCTATGGCTCAACCACTAGGACTTCCAGGTTGTTGTTGAATATGATCCTGCCGTCCACCTCTTTACTGCAGTCGGGATGTTTGAGGAGATCCAGCACTCCCTTCTTGAGGTCTTCAGGAGCACTCTTACTGAACTCCATCACCTCGGTTAGGAAATCCAACAGCAGTTCTCCAACCTCATCTCCTTCTGTGAAGCACTCGGTGATGTCCATCTGGGACAGAAGCTCATAGTTACAGTACGGAATGCCCTCAGTATCTAAGAAGGTCTTAATGTCTCCTGTAGTCACACACTGGCTGATCTCAGTGTTACAGAGTTGGTCTCTGAAGGTCCTCCATAATTTTCCCCACCCGCTCTCACCTGTGAAGTCACAGGACTTTGTTAAGGTCACCTTTGATAGTACAGAATAACCACAGTAGGAGGTCGGCGAGAAGTTAACAAAATTTTGCATGTGATTACCCATGCAATTTTTTCGTAACTCCTTACAACAGAGATCTCATGCTTTAACACATTGTAAAAAGTAGATAAAGTAGATCAGTGTGTCCCAATCGCACTTCAAGGGCCTCTCAGCACAACACGTTTTGGATGTGTCCCTTATCTTAGTCCTCTATGACCTGAACTGGATTTGTCTGATAAGTGATTAAAGGACTGATCTAAATGAATTTACATAAGTGGGGTTGTGTAACATTTACCTGACACCAGAATAATCAAGAGTTTCCCATCTTTATCTAACAGACTCCGAAAAAATGAGACTGTGGCCTCCGGATCTTTGACATAGTATAGCATCTGTTGAACACATATGAGATTATATGAATAAACTACAAACACAACAAACCATGCTTGACTGACTGGAAAGTTTGAGACCATATTGAATATGGGTTTCAAAATCTAATTTAAACCTGTAAATAGTTTCAGGAATAAAACATGCATGTCACAGCGCACAAATAATGAAAAATTGACATTAATTTTGACATTTATAATGAACAAATCAAGTAATTCTGGATTAACATAGATTATCAGATTTTGCACAAACCTGTTGAGTTCATGCCAGACCAAATGCCTGCTGTCATTCCCATAACCAGAGAACACACTAGATACTAGAAAATTCAGTCAATTTTAAAATCATAACCTGTATCAAGTGAATGAAGTCCATCTTTTTTCCTGTTTTTTTCTCCTGCCATTGTTTTTCAAATTCAGAAGCTGTCATCTTATTCCATGTGAAGTTAATGTAATCAAGATTTGGGGTTGTTGACACCAAAACTAAACAAAAGGCGAAAGAACAGAAAAACTGTATGGGTATCAATTGATTGTAGTATAGTAATCAATACAAAAATCAATAAGATCAGTCTAACATGGGCAAAATAATGATCAGTACCTTTATACTTGTGTAGCATGTCAATGCTTGGTTCCACCACTTCATTGTCGACTTTGACATGTGGATGCTTTAGGTGTAGCTGTGCAAGCATCTTTAGATCAATCTCACCTGGAAATGAAATTTAAAAATGGAGGTATTTAAATCTAGTATGTAAATGGATGACAAACAAAATATTGATAATTTGGTAATAACATAATTATACCTGCTCCACTCCCAACTCCCATTACATTAAAAACGGGCCTCCCTCCACCAATCCTGAAGGAATATTATAATATTATATTATGTGGACATTTTGTTATATACAGTTTTGACACGCCACGAGATTAAAATATGAGATTAAAATCACCTTGCCAGTATGTCTGGTAGAGTATTATGAATGAAGTCCTGCATACATTGGTGCTCTGAAGAGCGTTCCAGAAAGAGTTCAAAAGATTTGCGGTATCTCGAATAATCTTCCACAAGTGATCTGAATGGAGCTGCCATGGTTTCTGTTGGCTGAAACATACACGTTGCTCTCAGAAAGATCAACTGAGATGGGTTAACATCTGACCAATCAGTTTCATTACAAAAGCCACTAGTACATGTTCCTAGAATGTTCCATGCTTCCTATTAGCAAATCTTTGACATGATAACCTTTGAGGTGATTCTGAGGTGAGTTCCATTAAATCATTAACCCATGAGAGGCCATGTGTTACAGTGATTTTACCACAGACAAAAGGGGATCTTAGGAGCGATTATGTGTCTAAGCATTAGAGAAACAAATACTATGTTTTGTTGTGTGACAATTGAGGTATACCTGTTAAACTATCTAAATTTATGTGTTTAATAGTATATGTTTTAAAAACATTACATGTCTGTATACCCCACCCCACCCCACTACCAAATGGGGATTTTGGTCTAAAACAACTGACATTAACCCTTAATACATTGTTCTAGAGAATTAAAAAAAATATGGGAGCTGGTTAATAAATATACTTTAATTATAAAAAAATATATTTTTTCTAATCTATTTTTTCCTAATGATTTTATGAACTTAAGATCTGCCCTTTATAAAGCTTTCTTAAGCAAACTCATTCCATTTTCTCCCATTTTCTTCATTGACTGTATTTGCCAAGCTCGTTCATTCCATATATACATATATTCAACTCATTTGACACGAATACAAGATTCGTATAAACAGGTGCTTCGTTTATGAATAACGACTCTGGTGACATACAGTGATCTTATCAGAGTACAATAACTTATCTTGCATTAAATGCAGAAATGTTTTCTCCTCATTATTCACCAGCCGGTTCATTTGAAGCGCGCCGTATTCATGCTTATTTTTTTTTAATTCATTCTTTTTAATATATGCTTAACACTAGATGAGGTGATTGTCACTGGATCATTATGCACTGACGCCTGTTCATGTCGCTGGCATGACTGATTGATTATACCGTTAATCAAGCAGAAGAGCAACAGCTTACCTTTACTTTCATCCGTGACACAATGATATGTGACGCTGGAACACAGCGCACCCAGACTACCCTTTAACCCCGCCCATTCCCACGAACCCGCCCACTCTTAAAGCAACACCGCTGCACAAGACGAAGAACATGAAAGGCATAAACTGTTCAAGTACACACAAGTACGTACTATGCAAAGTAAGGGTCAGTCTTTTACTGGCGCTTCCGCTTTTGGCATTTCTAATACATGCCATAGATATCAAGATACAGCAGAAAATTCTACAAGACAGCGTGTCAAGCTCATTTCTGCCCTCTTGTGCGTATCAGTGTATTCACATCACAGTCACTGGTGAAATTACAGCAGACCTTTCATCTAATTATATTTAAGGTAAAAACAGTTTAATTAACCATGTTATTAAGACACGCGTTTATTGAGTTAATGAGAAGACAGATCAGTGTGTCCAGTGTGTTAGATGATACACCTTATGGTCTGGTGCTGACACATAGGATAAAAATAACATACATCGTTTTATTAAAAAGCTAATTAAACTAAAAAAAACACCAGTACCATAAAATTACTAATAACACGACACTTATAAATAATTCATTTGTCCTCTCCTGATGTTTAGGTCACATCAGTTAAAAGTTTAAATTAAAATGGATGGAAAGTAGCACTCTAGTTTGGAGGGAACAAGGAGAAATTTCAATGATCTTTCTTTAATCTGTCTCTTACAATTTCCCTAATACATACACAACACAAAGCAATTTTCCTGCTTCTTACCTCAGTCAGTCTCATCATGTCAAACTTTGTTAAAAAGATTGGGCTGCTGGTGAATGGAAAATCATGATTAAAAGGGAAGAGTCTTTTTTTGCCAGCCCACAAAGATTCATGGGAAATTCATTCTTCTGCAGTATTGAGGCTTAATGGATAAATTAAATCTGACAGAATCGCACCATCCAGACACGTGTCCCCTAGGTGGCACTGACAAACCTACTTAAATTCATCTCATCCTTGAACAGAAATGACAGGCTTTACTAATAAAAACTGATTAAACAAAAGACTTAAGTGATTAAACATCTCGGAGTGTAAGTATTTGATGGGCCACACTTTGAAGACATTCAGTGCTTCCTACAAAGTGCATTTGGCAGAAACAATGAGTAACACAGAAATATATTTAGCAGAATGTCATTTAGCACTGCCTCATTTTTCCTTACAGAAATGACACATGAATTTACACTTTTAAACATTTTTGAAACCCATGAAACACATTGACATGTTTCTTACGTGATCATGTTCATCATCATGTTGCTTTTGGCTTTCTGTAAGGGGTGTTATTTGCAAAATAACAGGATGGTTACTGTCTCCCCATTTCAATCTTTTTTCTTACGCTGGATATCAAACATGAAGTATGGTCTTTGCTCACCCTCAATAGAAAAATAGGTTTAAAAAACACTGGCTTTTAAAAGACACAATCTGTGTTAACTGTATTTTCAGCCAATATATTATGAATCAGGCTAATAGATTAATTCCATGATGATGATGATTATCATTATTTATTTATATTGTTACATAAAGTAGAAACAATACCCTAACAACATAGGTGTGCAAAAAATAATAATAATAAACCCAGAAGGAACATTCCGGATTAAATGCAAGTTGGCATGTCTCTTCACAGCATCTGTGTCATGCTGTGAACTACCACAGAAAATAATTTAAAGTTGCTCACTTTTGTAAAAACAGTGTGTAAGTGTGTCATTTATTTTTCAATACCTCTTAGACATTTCTTTTGTTATTTTGAGGTATCAATTCTAGGTAATACTCGGCAGAGGTTGTCAATATCTGATGCAAATGCTTTCACAAATATGTAAGGCGAATTATTTCCCACAGAGTATCACAATTTATTAGCATTTTCGATCAACTCTTCAAGTACACACAAGAAAGTACTATGTAAAGTAAAGGTCATTCTTTTACAGGCAACTGTATACAGTGCTGAGAACATACTGAACATATAAAGAGAAGCCATGTAAACAAGTCAGTTTTCAGGGGCTGCAAATGAAAATAACCAAATAAATGAAACAAAAATCAAACTAACGTAGCACACCGCTGACTAGAGAAGAAGTTCCATAAAAATGCAAGGCCACTTTTGGAATAATCCAGTGTATGACAAAATCGATCCAGCATGCACACGCACAATTGGGATTTAAAATAAATATAGATATATATATTGCCATGTTTCTGCAGGGTAAAGAGAAAACAATATTGTATAAGCTATACACGTTAGGTTCTCACAATGATGGACTCATTTAAAACTATGCCAAAGCCTTTTGATTTGATCATTCTAAGAGCAGCTTAGAAAGCATTCTTATTCAATATCACAATCTCATACAGAGAATACACAGAAATCGCTATGAACAGTTGGTAATGAAGTCTAATGTGGAGAACAGTAGCAACGTTCATGAGACAACCAATGCAGGTTAGAAAAAAGATGACAGATACTCCATTACCGAATGAAGAAAATAATCAAACGATGTGCATTTAGTGCATGTATGTGGATGAATCAGGGTTCTTATGTATTGGCGTCAGGCGTTATCATCTTGTAACAGAAAACGTTATGGGAATGTAATGGGAACTTCATAATGTCAAGAAACTGACAATCAAGACGGTAATGCCTGCAAGAACATAACGTTCATAAAGCAAAAACAGTTTAAATAAATCTCAAACACAATATTATTAAAATACAAAATCAGCACCTGTACTGTCTACTGCAAATGACGAACATTCATAAAGTGGAACACGCTCTCTCAATATAATGCTCATGCAGACTTTACAGAAACACATTGGCCCACTGTAAACAAGCTCCTCTAACTGCAGGATATTGCAGCAGTCGACCCCTTTTGCACCTCACAGGGACACAGTTCATAAGCCGCTGGTCTCGGAGCAGACTTCATCAATTTTTCAGCCGCTAGATGGAGGTTAAAGGTCAAACGGAGGAACTACGGGGCGACTCTTCACCTCGCCCCTCGGCGTATATAAATAAGCGTTGTTTTGGTTTACTGTGCGGATCACACACACATTCAGAGACGTTCTACAATGAAAACACTAGTTTACAGCAGTCCCCGCGTCACAATGTAAAACACTAGAAAATCTGTTTGAACACAAATAAGGAAACTAAAGAATGACTAAAGCACTAATATAGTGCATAACACATCGGTCTTTCTCCTCGTCTCGATTAATTAAAGTCTCTTCCGGATTGGCTGAATGAGACTGATACAATAAATTCACAATTTCAGATGCCCTTCCATGTTTCTGTCTGATGTAAGAAAAACAGGGCAAGAAAATGTCAAAGTCCATCTAGTCTGTGGAATGTCAGCAAGTCTCGGACTCTCTTTAAATGTCATGATTTTTTCCATATGATCACTGATCCAAAACGACCATCCTCACGGCGTCGCGCATGAAGTTGTGCGCTTCATATTTCAAGATTGAAACGTCCTCTGATGTCTGTCCGTTCAAGAGGATTCCTCTTCATCATTGTTTTGGAGAGATGAACATTTTTAAATGTTACAAGTAGTTCGGCTTGTGCTTTGAAGGTACAGTCACAGAGAGCTCAATCACATGTCCACATCTCCGTCATAACCCAGAGTCAAGGGCTTCTGTGGTGGAGATGCACTTTTACTTTGCTTGGGTGCTTTGCTGTGGTAGAAATAAACAAAGACAATGAATAGAACACATGCATGTCTGTATTGTAGTGTAATTCTGAACTGTACCACTTGATGGCAGCAGCGAGTCGTGATGTGACGAATGAAACGCTTAAATGAAACGGCAGCAAAAAAGCGTTTCAACTTTTTTAAACCTGTATTCTGTAATACACAATCCCCATGTACAAGTGTACAGAGCATTTACTACGTTTGATGATGAGTGCATAAATGTTAGTACCTTACATACCAAAACAGAAAGGCCACAGCGATTATGAACAATATTAGAATGAATCCTCCAGCCGTCAACCCATAGACCCACAGTTTAATTCTTCCATCTGTTCAAGCAGAAAACAGGAAACAATTAGTGACCACACACACACACACCAATCATGTTTATTTATCTATGTTTATTTATAAATAAGAACATTCCATAGACTTCTATTGTTTTTATACACTGCAATTTACAAACACTATAATCTAACCACAACCCAGACTCTAACCTATACAGAAAACTTTATATTTCTATAATTAATAAACTTTTTGCTGTGTTTTTACAGGTTTTGTCACATATCTCAGGTCACCTCAGTTTAATGAAACACTCGGCAGTCGCTAAAGAACTGCCACATAAAAACTTCTTAAATCAGACTGG
>JAZGTI010004207.1:0-28804 GCA_036877585.1 Botia kubotai | reverse complement strand
TATTGTTATTAGCTCAGAAAAGGATAGGAGACCCAAAGGTACAGTAATATTATAATATACACTCATCCACTCCAGTCAACCTCAATAACTTCAGATCATTTGAGAATTTACCTACTGAAGATTAAATGATCATAAAGTATTGTGGGGAAATTTCATTAGAGTATATGATAGTCAGATTAAATCTATTTAGAGCGTAAGTGGATATTCACTATCAATTCAGATAAGGTTTATTATAGAGCAAGTCTATATTAAGAACTTCTTGCTGTGCATGTTCTTATTCCCCTTTGAAACCTGGTTAATTTACCTACATTTACAGACAAATCTCAATAATACAGTATATTAAAACACTATATATATTGTAAGATACAGACTAAGCTAAAATGTCTAGAGATAATTCTACTGTATGTAACCACTGGCATCATGGTAGTTTGAACCCACGCCTCTGATTTTGCCAATCTCCTTCTGCATTTGAAATACCACAATCAAATCTATTTGAAATCTTCTTACGAGTAAGCTAAAAAGATTAATATCTTTTTAACCTTGTAGGTTATTACTTACCTTACAGATAAGGGATTATTGCAAACCTGTCTTCTTCCCAGGAACTATTTCTGGGTATGATTATTATTCTAATATAGACCTAAGAGAGGAAAGTTAAACTTAGCATAACAAATCCCCCTGTGTCTTTGCTGATACTGTGATTTACAACCATCTTTGCAAGATACAAACTTAGTTTTCTGAACCTGTTTATCAGACAGGCCAAATTAAAGGAACAGCCCACCCAAAATGAAAAAAACTGTCATCATTTATTTACCCTCGTGGCATTCCAAAAAGAAATTTTCCCCAGACAAAAATGACAAAAGAGTCAGTTAATGATGACAGAATATTCGATCTTCGGATGACATTGCAATTACTTTTCCAGCTTAGGTGAGTGAAATATGGTTACCAGTCTCCATTATTTTTCCAATGTATTTTTCCTGCCCGTGACTGAGTGAAAAAGAAGGTAGCCGCCAAAGAAACTACAAACTTAACTCCTTTTCCAGCTCACATGTCACCACGTTTGACAAAAGGTCTTTGAGGTGGCCGACGTCGCCTATCTGCGCTCTTTGTAACCTTTGTTTGTGGGATAAATGTGTGAAGGCTGAGGTGTCATAAGACAAGGGATGACAAACCGGACAGCTGCAGCCTGCAAATGCTCATCTTTAAGCTGCCTGGCTCTCTCAGCCCAATTGTTGCGGGCATGGCCAAGGAATTTCATTTATCATGAAACAGACACCCTCCAAGAACTCTCCTCCTCTGTACTTCGCTATAAATAACCTTTCTTTTTTCCTGCAGTAAAAATTCAGCACGTAACATATCAGAAGCGAGCCGTTCCGCTATTCCAGAGATGAAGGTATAGAGAGGATGTCAGAATGGGAGGTCTGGGGTGTCGAAGTACTAATTGGCTTGAAGGGATCGCAATAATCTCAACTCTCTTCTGACCTGCTTGATGTTTCCTAAATGATATTTGAGAAGCGAAGAGTGACGGTACCAGCAATGGATGCGCCATCTGTCAATGTTTAATCGTATTTTAGAGGATCACCGGAGGTAATAATTGTATAAACACAAAGGATCTCAGTAATACGTTAATGCTTTGGGTGAACTAGGGCTCCTTGGATCAAAGTGTCCACAGGAGAAAGGATCAGCTGCAGAGAGGTCACTGGACGTTGGACATAAATGTTATCTTTGAGAAGAGACTCACTAATGGCATCCGAGGCTTGTGTTCCTCAACAACTGTTGCCAAACTAGTTAGAAGAGACAATGCAGATCAAGCCCAGGTATCCAGCAGCTGTTCACCAACAATAAATGGAAGAGGAGAGGCAGCTATGGAAGAAGTTACAGCATATAGCATTTAGTCAGCCCAGTGTGCAGTTGTCGCTTGGGCTATGTCCATCAAAGTCCAATTTAGGATGGCTATTGATGGAGATGGACAATGTTGTTCTTTTTTTTTCTCCTTGCTTCTTGGGATGCCAGGAAGATGTTGCCTCGCAAACACACACGGCTGCACAAGCTCACACACACACACCATAAATAAGACAATGACACATTGTTCCCTTGAAAGCCTGAACGTCTGTGCTATGAGAAGGTCAGACGAAGGAGAGCTCTTGTTGTGGAGGCATAAGCAACATGGAAAGAACACAAGAGCATGCCAACTGGCACCACAGCAAAGCACATTCTCAGTCACTCTCTACGTGTTGACATGATAAGATATGTTCGCAAGAATCCCCTATAGAGGAAGTAACACATGACTTCTTCATGCAAATGACTTTTTCCTGTAACTAAGCAAGAAACTCTTTCAGTGTGGGAAATGTGTGTACATTACACCATTAAACCGTAACATTACCTTACGTATTCTTGGCAACCTGATATATGTCAATTATTTATGTCCCCCTTTTGCCTTTCTCAAGTACCTCTTATCAGAAAATTGTCAAGAGGCATAACAAAGCAGTATAAGACTTTCCATTGTAGTTACTGCATTTGAGGGATAGAAGTGGTCAGCTGCCTTATACACACAAGACTATATTAAATGACTTACTGTTATACAGTGAAACTCTGTGTTTTTAGGTTGTTTTACGAACCAACAAACATAACAGGTGCCTTAGATTCATGATATATTTATTCATTTAGCTTAAATAGGCCTACAGTGAAAAAATGATTTTGTGGTTTGTGCTTTCCTCCCAGCATGCATTGGGTCATAAAAATCAATATGGTTTCATTGTTTGGTTGTCTGCCAGTTTTGTTTACACTGTTGTCGAGTCTGTTGTCATGATTAGTAATGTGTAGTCTTGTGATGTCAGAAGTTGATCAGTTAATTGATTGTTATACGTGCCTTAAGTATCAAGTGTTGAGGACCATGTATGACAGCTTAAGGTGTTTCTTGAGTGTTTTGATCCTGATCGATTGATGTGTTGAGTCTTACTGTTGCTTACTGTTACTGTTGCCAAGTGACTTACAAGCACTTTATTCTCAATTATATGATGTTTCTCATGGAAAACACATGGAAGCACAAACAAATTTTAAACAAATTTAAATTTTAAATTTTAAAGTTGATACTGTCTAACAATATAGGACGAAAACTATTAGCTCCATGCACACACCACAATAGAGTAAAGCGGCAATTTAGTGCCTGATAAACAGTATGTAACGGGTTACACGACCTTCCTTTATAAACATCACCTCTGCCTGGAAAACTTGAAAGGATTTCATCATGTAACAGCAATATACTAAATGCAATCTAACCCTGACGCAATGAAGACATTTGGTAAAATGTAATATTTTCTGACGAGGCTGCTTCAGCCTTTGTGTTTAATCCACAAAGAAGCCTCCCTCCCCTCTCCTCAGACAATCTCATCCTTTTCATTCAATCAAAAGATAAGCACACAAGAACATGGTCAATTCATCAAATCTGTACGCTTGGACCAGTTCAATAATATTAGGTCCGTCTATATCATGATGGGATGATTTTTGGAACAAGCCGAATGCTTTAAGGCAAATACAACAAATCATGCTTGAATCCATTCTTCACAACAACCGTGAGACAGAAGACAAAAGATGTGACAAAATCAGCAGAAACTGCTTAAAAGAAAAACCGTCCATACAACTATAAAAAAAAATCTGTGAGAGAAATATGGTGTCTTAATCATTAGAAATTATTTATTTCCAGTGTTGATCTTGTTAAACAAGAAATGTCCTCATCCATATGAAACAGGTCACGGGAACAGCTGTAAATGGCTATAAAACAGCATCTGTTTAGCACACATAATGGCTCGCATTTAAATGTCCAGATGTCCTATTTTACCCACATTAATAAAATGATTGTGGTGGAAGAATTAAGGAAAACTGCTTTCAATCAGCTCAGCAGCATGAGATGCTCAGCAGGGCTTCTACAAACATTTAACTTAAATTCCCTTATTGGAGATCAGAAAAGATTATGACTCTCCCCTAAGTTACAACATAAGATGTCTCAGGTTTGTTAGTTGTTATCATTTGAAAAAGCACCCTTTGTTTTGTGTGACATAAGGACTGGTTCAATTGTAACACTAAACTAACAATGTAGAGTGATACAAAATACAGTTTATATTCATTATAGTTTCTGTATTTGAAAGGGAAGTGTAATTTCATTTTTGTATTTTTTGTAATAATACAAAAAATTATTATTGTTAATGTTTTACATATATTATTATTTACATCACATTTTTACACCCAGTATTTTTGTACTTGTACACACAGAATTCCTGACAGTAAATCTGACGATTTAGAACCACCTGATGGCAGCAACTGTGTGACATTAAAAGAGTATTAAAGCAATAATCATATTACTTTATAGGCTTGTGTGCACAAATTTATTTCTGGTTTCTTACACCAAATGCTGTCAGGTAGAATTGTAATACAGTGAGAAAGGAAAAATGTCACATAAAACAAATATACTATAAAATGAAGAAATAGCACAGGTGTAAAAGCGCTAACGATATCACATTCATTTTGTCACTCGTAGCATAGTTATATCAGTAGGTTTAGGAACTGAGACCATCACCGGCTTGTTTGAGGTCAGTTTTGCACCTGTCTTGAAGGAATCAGGCAGTTATATTCAGGGCTCTACAGTGAAAGCAAAGATCAGTGCGGTGATACAAGGCCACTGACTTGGCACTCAATCTGAGCGGTACTAATAACAGAGCAGAGCTTACAACTGTGGGGAATTTTCTTAAAGCACTTTATGGGGCAACAATTGCACATTACTCATGTCTACAACAGCTGCTGTTGTAGTTCTATGAAACTAAGATGCGCCCCAAAGCAACCGTGGCAGAAGAGTGTGTGAATAAGATGGGAATTTTTGAATGCACTTTTTGTGAACAGCGGTCCCTTTACAGAACATATTGAAAATACGTACATAATGCATATTTAATCTTTAATTATACCATACATGTTTTCAAACATATTCTGCACAGTGAGATTATTTGATATTATTTAATCATGGGCACATTTCCTGTTGCACCATACAGGGTTTTTGAACTACTTCAATCTAAAAGGTTGAGAAGGTGAGAGAGGAAAGATCAGAGAACAAAAGAAACAAATATTCCTGCCTACGAACACCACATGAGTGTCTGAGCTAAATGAACTCAGAGTGTAGCCATAAACCCTACATGTTGTCATGGGGAGATTTAAGGGTTCAGACTGCTGTCTTTGATCTGCACAGATTGAAACATTTTTATCATATCCGAGTCTCCTTAAGAATTAAATCTACTTATATTTTTTTCATTCCTTATCATTTTCTTTCATTCAAAATGACAATCCGGACTATCTAATCCATCTTTCTTTTATTAGAAAAAAAATTATTCCCATAGGCTCTGGCCTTGCCAATATCAAAAATGATTTTGGATTTGGGACATGTAGACTAGGGGAATGCCAAGCAGAGGGGGTTGTGTTCCAAGAAACACTGGGTCACACATTAATCAAGGCAAGAAATGAAAATGATTATTCACAAACAGACAGGTGTATTTTTCTTTGCCTTGATGGTATTAAAAAGGGTTGTGTCTTTAGATTACAACTACTAACAAATAAAAAGATTTTGATTTGGCAAGCAGGGCAACAGGGTTGGATAAATCCTTTAATGCATGTTTGTCAGATCCTTGTATTTATCTAAGAGGTGATTATATAAAATATGCATTTAAATATGGGGAAGACGTATTTTCATGAGTAATCATTTTTTGTCATAACTTTTAAATCATTTCACAAATAAACCTTAAATCTTAATGGCTTTTCATTTCCCAACAGCTCTTGGGCTTTCTGGGTCCCAGAGGAGTCCAGTCACATATCACAGTGAAATGTAATGAAAACTTAAAGTCTCAATATGTGACAACAGAACAAAGTTATTATAAATCATTTTATTAAATTACATTATTAAACAGTCACTAAATGCACATTTTATAGGTTTATATTGTCTGTATGTTATGTCCCGTCATGGGTCTAAAATGTTATGGCTAACATTGTCAATAAACAGTTAATGGGATATGAATTATAAAGAAAAGGAAAATTTTGACAATACAAGGACAAGGAACATTTATATTCTGTGATGTTGCAGCATCCAGACCATATAAATAAATATATATATATATATATATTGATTTAGGAGCCAAAAGCTACTGCTTTTGTTACAAAAAGAAGAACAATTGTGATGAATAATTCAACTCTTCTACCCCACTGTGATGGTAACTTAACACAAAGAGCTATTCTGTAACTTTGCCAATTGGAGTAATTGATTATTTGCATGTGAATACTGGTCTTACATTTACTACCCTTTAATGTAGGAACAGCTAGAACCATTCTAAAATGGAAAGCTTCAACATCTTTTTATTTAAAACACCTAATTGATGTTGTGGTTGTTTTTTGTTTATCATGCAGGTATTAAACATTTGGCTCTTTTTCTCATTATTATTGGAATAATTTCTGTACACACAATTCTTTGCCAAATTATATTTAGATATGGAAAACAACATCCGTATTTTTCAGAACAATGACATCTTCCTCCGAAGGCAAATCCGTTCAGGTAATAAACATGCTTTAGTATTTATAAATACTTAAGCACAATATCCAGGACATAAGAAAACAACAATCCCATGGGACCAAACCATAAATTGTCCCTCTTTCTATGTATAACTCTCTGTTACCAGCAGATGGAGGTATTGTATGTTATTTATCTAAAGTTAAACTTGACAATGCACAATATGGCCAAAAGATGGCAGCAGACATAAAAAAGCCGCCAAGTACATAAACGTTGATAAAAACTAAATATGCCTCCTTAAATATAATGGGCATTGTAATATAATTATATATAAGTTTAACATGTACAGAGTGATAATGAATCGTGGAATATATATTTCCATATTTATTTACAATTATATAATAAATTTAATAATTTCAAAAATGCATCCTACTATTGGGGTAAGGTGGCTTCACTTCCTAAGGGGAAAAGCCCCCTGGGGTAAATTTTTTCAAGCGTTTGATTTTTACAAATGACAGTTTTTACAGTTTTTCTTACAGATCTATCTGCTGATCTATCTATCAGCATATCTATATGTTTGTGTGCTTCTCTATTTCAGATAATTGTATGCGTTTTGCACTTCATAACAAAGGTCATGTAATCTCAGAAATTTTTATCTCGAGGGAATTAGGAAATTAACAATCTTATTTAACAATTATTATGACTTACACTTTCGCATGATGACCACACGATGACGCCACGACGTCAAATAATGAGTTCGGTATCGAGACCCGCTCAGTATTATGTGATCCAACGGCCTTTAGGACCGCTCGGGATCTCTCGTATATTGCCGTAAGCCGCCTGACTGCTGCTGGTGCAGCTAGTTGTTGGGAGTCTTTCCACTGTGGAACATGTGTTGCGGTGGTGTCGTCTCTACGTTTGCCGCAGTCACTAACAACATCCATTGAGCCCAAGATATCGCTTACACTACGGTGGGCCTAAAAGAGTCAGAGGTCGCTTTCTGACAAGTTCAAGTAAGCGAATCACGCGCGTGAGTCAAGAGCTATGAAACCCGAGGGGATTGAGGGGACTGAGAGCTTTCTGAGCCCTGGTAAAGGCCGGGGACTCAGAGCCACAAAACATTTCAAAGTTGGTGATCTAGTGTTCGCCTGTCCAGCGTATGCGTACGTGCTGACAGTGAACGAGAGAGGCGGACACTGCGAATTTTGCTTTACCAGGTCAGTGCGTCTTTGTTATGCATAGTACTGAATCCTTTTTGTAATGTCGTGCATGAATGTTTACTTGAGAAAAGGATGAAAACAGACCTTTTAAAATGTATCTAATTATAATTCTATATGTTAACCTTTGTAATAGTTCAAGATCAATTATACATGCCTGCATGTGTACAGTGTCCATTCGTGGACTGCACAGGGACTAGTTAGGATATCAGGTAATATGCATTCTCTGTAGGGCTGATTACAGTTGCTTTCTATTTTATTGTATCTAAATGCTGCTGGGTCATGCACTCTTAAAGGTTGACCCACTTTATATAGTGATCAACAGATCCACGTCTCAAATGTTACAGTATGTACACTGCAGTGAGCTCTATCATTAATATTAAGTGAATCATGTTTTCTAGACAGTTCAAACGCTTATTGAGCACCACTACATTAATACTACATTAACCACATGTTTATTTTATGCTTTTACCTGTGAGATTTTGGTGTGGTGTGATCTGTCTTTCTGACATTATGTAGAATTATGAAGAATTTGGATTTCTTTAAGCTTAGCATTGAATGATCATTGAATTATCATATTTAAGTAATTCAACATACAAATAGCTAACGTACATTACATTATTGGCTTAATAAAGTGTTGAAGTTTGACAGAGTATATGTATAATTTAAAGGTTGGTCAAAAGAATTTAAAACTAGCTTACAAATAAAACTATTTGGTCTCATTTTCAGGAAAGAAGGTCTGTCAAAGTGTGGAAAATGTAAACAAGCCTATTACTGCAATGTAGAGTGTCAGGTAAGCCTGTGTTTGTGCTATAGTCTCTGATGGTATAGTCTCTGTGTAGATCTGCTCAATTATCCTTATTAAAGAAACGGTTCACCCCAAAATGCAAATTCTGTTATATTATATATAGAATCCAAATATCCATTATATTATTTGCTCAGGCTAAAGCACTTTAATGTCTTTCCAAGACTGTATGCTACACAAAACACAAAATGTAAAGGTTTTGAAAAACACCATATAAATTGTTGACGTGACTTGTGGTTTTGTGTGAAGAATAGATCAAAATTGAAACTTTTATTCACTGAGAACCTTCCCCTCCACCAAAGTTTACGTCTAGGCCCAGAATGTAAAAATGGCGCGTTGTGTGTGAGTACAATGCACACAAGAATCAAATGTCTTTTTGGACTCTGTGAGGTTAACCACATTGACATTTATTCATTTAGCAGACGCTTTGGACGCATCCAAAGCTACATACAAAGGACGAGAGCATTAAACATTTTGTCTTAAGAACCAACAAGCCCAGTTTACAGAGCTACATTTACAAGTGGAAATCGATAATAAATTGATGTACAAATGCAAATCGATAATAATCCATAAAAATCCATAAACAGAATTACAGAATTTTATTTTTAGGGTGAACTGTTTCTTTAAGGTTACCATTAGGTGTTCAATAAAGCTAGTTTTCTAGAGTTTTTCCCCCCAAGCTCTATACTTACACTGGAGTACTCTAATTGTAAGAATGGTCCCAATGGAGCAACTTGAGTTTAAGTGCTTTTCTTTTGTATGGTTATGGGCCAGAATAGCACAATCTCAGTGCTCTCTCAAATCCATAGTTAATGGACCACCTCTACCTAGAATCAAACCTTCAACCTCTGTGTGAGCAGCCCAGGTCCTTAACCACTGGGCTTCAGCACATTTTTTCTGCAGATCTGAGATCAGTATTAATATATTACATAAATGGTCTACATATTTGTTGTTGAATATAATATATTGGTGGTTTGACATAGACAAATCGGTCCTAGATGTGCATATAGGCTGACATCATGTAAGAACACTTGTCTAAAATGGCTTTTAAAAACAATGTGTTATTATGTTTTAAACTTATATAAGGCAAGTACAGCATAGTTGACTCATTTCCTCATTTATGAGTAAATTCTCCAGGATGAGGAACAGGGATAGTGCTCTGTGGAGACTACAGCCAGAGCGTCAGCCTTGTGTTTGATCTTTGCTGGTGAGTGCCAAGCTCAGTTGAAAATCCAGCACAGAAAATAAAGATCATCAATAATCCATTTGCACTCTACCACAAGGCCTTTCTGTCACGTCCCTGCTGTTTTTGTACATTGTACAAGTTGTGGCTTTAGAATCAGCCAATCCATCATCATAAGTGCACAGCGCTCCATTCAGATTTGTTTCTCTTTGGATCTTTGCATGTATGATTAAACTAATTGCAGAGTTCCGTCTAGATATAATTTGTTAACTGATATGTGGAATTTTGCAAGTGAGAAAATCTTAATCAAAACAAAGCAATTTTATATTACCATAAATTAAACCATTTAAATTTATTTTAAGTAGAACAATTTTAGTGCCACTTGTGGCGTGAGACATAGCTGTAAAAAAACTATTGTTTCTGCAATTGTTTGGTTATGAAAGTATGTTCCCCATTAATTTTCACGATTAAGAAAAAAATCTCAATAAAGAGTTAAATAAAGCCATGAACCAAACCAACCTGTTTGAGGTGAAGCCCAGCATTGACTTTTATTTGATCAAATTCAGTCAAATTATTCTATGAATGAATTATCGTTTCATCCCATAAAGCTTTGCAAACTGCATAATTTAATAAAATCATCAGTATGATCAAAAAGTATTGACTTAAAGTCATTGATTATTGTATAAAATAACATTTCTGGGTTACACAATTTAAGTAGTTTGGAAGTGAAAAAATACAGACATGGCTAATTTATTTGCAGTGCTTCATGGGAATTGGTGGTGTCTGCAGACCTGTTTATATTTTGTTTATATGCAGTTTATATTTTAATGTTGTCTGTAATTGGTGGATTTTTCTCCATGATTATGGTTAGTGTAGTTATTCTAAAGGAATGTATATATACTATACTAAATTCTATAACTGTTGCACTGTTATAGAATATTTATTTATTCCCTGCTAAATAGCTAATTACAGGCGGCACCACCCCAAACTCGTACCATTGTGCCAGAAATTCGAGCAAATAGCGTGGCACAGCTTTTAAAGCAAAGTCTATATAATCTGTTTATTTTAAGGAACTTGGGTGTTGCTTGATTCCTAAATTGAGCTGGAAGGCGGTCTGGCCTCGTTGTTGCTATGACAATCCATCTCAAACGCATTAGGGATCAGATTGTGTTTGTTCGCCAGAACAGGATTTGGTTTATTTGTTGCCCAGTAGCCTATGAGGCAGCCTGAGAGTAATTCAAAATCTCATCTCTCAGGAATTCTCACATTCATCTCGAGGCTCCTTTCAATTTGAAAGCATGACTCATCAAAACGGAGCGTGCCAACCTGTGTTCGGCTTTATCAAAAGCATATAATCTCTATAAGAGAAATGTGACCCTTCATGCTGTGCTGTATTCAGCTATAATTGTGTTGTGGTGTTTGTTGAACTACATGTCATGATCTGTTGATGGAATATGCATCTGTTTGTTTTTAATATGCATTTATGTATAATTCTAATCATAAGCCAGGCTTGTTTGTTTTGGTGTGAAATAAAACATGGCCTTGTTTTTCCCTCAGAAAGGAGACTGGCCCATGCACAAGCTGGAGTGCTCGGCTATGTGCACATATGGCGAGAACTGGTGTCCATCAGAAACAGTGCGACTGGTTGCCAGAATAATTCCGAAACAGGTGAGGGTGGTCTCTGTTTTTGTCATGACTTTTATGTTTTAAGAGTTAAAATAATGCAGAAATCTGTTGTCATGCGTAGTTATTGTATGGCTTCAGAAAACTTTAAAAGTATACTACTGTTGTAATTTTGCAGATTGACACATGTAATCCCCAGTTATGTTTATTATATAGGAAAAGCATGGCCAGGATGTTAGGAATGATATGAGGACTTTTGGGTGTTCTGTGCCTTTAAGAACATTTTTGCTTTCACACTGTCGGTAGCTTGCCGTTTACAATAAAGATTTATTCCAAAATAATAACAGCTCAGTGAGTCTCCTCTAATATACTGCTTAATAGAACCTAAAAGGGTTTTTGGCTCTCCAGCTATTCTGCTGTAATAGCGTCTATAGCTAGAGCCAATTTACTCACAAGTACTGTAGTTCAGAGAAGCAGAGAGGTCTAGTGCATTCACATTAAAGCACAGCAGCACTACAGTGCTGTAATTCTTTTACTGTACACTTGCAGTGGTTGAAAATCGATTTAAAATATCATTTTAAGTTAGAAGCACTTGAATGCCCTCAGATCCAGCCGCCCTGCATGAAAGACATTGGTATTGATTATTTTTGCCAAAAAACATTTTGTAACTGTAACCAGAAGAGACCCTTAGCAACAGTTAATGTAACTTATTATTATAACAAAGGTCAGAGAAAAGGCTTCTTGTTTAAAAAGACTAAAGTGAAAGAGTGTTTATTCTACATTTAGAACACATGCCGATACTTGTTGGTATATGAACATAGACTTAAAAAATGTTGAAAGTGCTGATCTGTAATAACAGAATGGCCCACAAGAAATTAACATAAATGACATCTCGAAATAAATTGTATTCCTGGATGTTAAAATTTGAACATAAGACAAGAATTATACTCTTCAGATATTTCCCCTGAGAAAAACATCTTAGTAATCTCACCTGTGTCTCCTTTTGAGTTTTGAAAAAGATTTGAACAATGTCGTGAACTGTGGTCAGATTTGCGAAAGTCTGCAATCAAAATCATAATATTCAATTTGTCATGGAATATTTTTAAAAGCAAATTATCTGAGCTTTGTAAGCCATCACCAATTTGTGTCTTTTTATTTATCATAGGGAATTTTATTTACAGTAGGGAATTTAAGAGAAATATCTGAGACAAACTTGATACAAACAAAACATAACTTGGCCCTTTATAGCTCAGAAGACTTAAAGACGGTCTGTTTTCCTTGGGGTAAGTGTAAAGAAACTCAGATCTGTTCTACTGCACCTGTTACATTCTACAGATAATTAACTTTAACAGGTGTGAAAACAGATGGGAAGTTTTTTTTTATTTGGTCGCACTGATACAGTTATCATCTATAGTAATCTTCATGCCAAGCAAAAAATAAACCGCACCATCAGGACATTCAGATTGTCCTGATAGCACAGTCTATAGCACAAGTATTAAGTGCAGGTCTGAAGTCGTAGCCCAGGTTTAGATGTAGATCTAAGATTTGCAGTTCTACTCTGGCACATATGGTGCTGCCATGTGTTTTTCATGGATGTCTTTTTCCCTCAAATGCGTCAGTCACAGTGGCTCTATCTGTGACTCACTCAGCCGACACATGAAACGTTGTGTCACACAGTGAGCACTTTGAGACAGTTGGCCAGAAAACTGCTTCAGTTGCATCAAACAATGCAGATTCTAGTGACTGCAGCTCAAATTCTGTACATTCTCATTCTGTTTTATAGGAACAGTTCACCCAAAAATAGAGATTATGTACTTATTTTACTTGCTCTTATGTTGTTCTCGTGCTGTTTCTTTCAGTCGAATGCAAAAGAAGAGTTTTTTTACAAGAAGTGTAGTTGTAATTTAATGACATGTTCGTAATTTTGGGGTGAATTGTGACTAAACGTTATTTTCTCATTTTACAGAAGTACCAGACAGAAAGAACCCCATCAGAAAGAGTTTTGGCTCTTACAGAATTGGAAGCACGTAAGTCCAGCATCCTTTGAGGAAAGTTTAGGTTAGAAAAGACGTGTGTATCTACTGCTTAAATGAGGGTGTGAAATTTAAAGATCTGAATACAATAAAAGCCAGTGGCTTTTTTCTTTGACTGTGTTTTAGATTGTAAGTGGCAGAGACAGGTGATCGTCAGACATTTTTACGTTTTGATGAAAGACAGTTGTTTCTGCTAATGTTCTGAATTCAATTAGATTTTTCTTAGAATATTCTTTTGTGACAGCATAGCCTTGATTAACATAGAACCTTGAGCTGTTGTTAAAGATGAAGCGCTAATTACCTGTTTTGTGCATGTTGTCAGATCTGGACAAGTTGGATAATGAGAAGAATGAGATGAACGATACAGACATCGCTGCGTTACACCACTTTTACACTCGGCACCTTGATTTTCCTGATAATGCGGCACTTACTGAGCTGTTTGCCCAGGTACAGTCACCTGCTTTTACTGCTTCTATCATTACAGTTTACCATAATCAACTATTGCTATTGCTGACTCTTTGCTTTACGTTTCATCACAACTATTTGATCAATGTTATGAGTCTCTCATTTAAGTTTATGTAGAGGTTCCATTATATTTGTTACCTTCTTGTTCTATTTTTACAATAAAAAGGTATTGGGAATCATAAACGCATATGAATCAGTCAGAGTATGAGGTTCGTGAATAAATCTTACTTAACTAAACTGAACTTAACTAATGTGCAACTCTAAAGGAACCAGGAACTTTTGCTGAGTTATGTTTGCTGTGTAATATGATTTCTAGTTTCCTCCCTTTCTGCGTGACAGGTGAACTGTAATGGCTTCACCATTGAAGATGAGGAACTGTCTCATCTGGGTTCTGCTGTATTTCCAGAGTGAGTCGCATAGAAATCAAAACTGTGACGTCAATACAATTACACATATATTTAATTGTAATTTAGTTTACAGTAGGGTCCAAGAGTCTCAGAACACAAGTGAAAATGTTTATATTTTGAATTTTTCTAATTGAATACATGTATTTAAACTTGTATTTCAGCATGATTTGAGAATGCTCTCTATATCTACATGAGGGCTTCAAAGGAAATTTGACCTTTTATACAAAGAATTAATATGGTCAACATCCCACTTTCTCTTATTAAATCACAAATTGTCACTCTGTTTTCACACATCTGGACCCCTGTGTGTTTCTACACGCAGAAATACTCACAGAGTTTCTCTTGATCTGTGATAGCGTCGCTCTGATGAATCACAGCTGCAGTCCAAATGTGATTGTGACATATAAAGGTACAGTGGCTGAGGTGAGAGCTGTGCAGGAGATCAGCCCTGGAGAAGAGGTGAGATACAGGAGCACACGTAAACATGCCCCTTTAATGAGTCATCCACAATGAGTCATGTTAAAGGAACAGTTCCGCTTACACCAGAACACATGTCTCATTGTTCTTCAATATAAAGGGACAAAATAAACTGTTCTATGAGATGTTGAATGTTTTAAAAAGGAACAGTTCTGTTTTTACTGATTTATCAGAGCTGATCATGTTTGTGATTGTCAAATTCAAGTATTCATTGAATATTTGTTGTACTTTGTTGTAATTACATTATCGTTCATTTGTAATGCTTAAAATCGGTATATTTTCAGACATCATTTCAAAGTATTTTGAAATCATCTCATTTATAGTACTGTACATAATGACAGTTCTCTTTGTTTCTTTTAAATAGATTTTCAACAGTTACATTGACCTCCTGTATCCAACAGAGGATAGAACTGAAAGGTTGAAAGATTCTTATTTCTTTACCTGTGATTGTAAAGAATGCACCTCTAAATCAAAGGTAAGCTTGTTTAAAGTCTGTACGTCTGTTTTGTGTCTATTTTTCTATATATTTACGTGTGTGTGTGTGTGTGTGTGTGTGTGTGTGTGTGTGTGTGTGTGTTGGTCTTTATAAATAGAAATATTGCTGAAATATGTCATTTGTGCAATAAGTGTCATTAACTAGAATCAGTATATGACTCATTAGTTGAGCTAATGTTGCTGCATCAGGCTGGCAGTGATGCTTAAACAGAGTAATGATTTGATAGTACCAAAGAGCCACGATGTTTATACTCTAACACTTTATCAACCTACAAGAGTCTTACTCATCTCTGTATATATCTATATAAGTAGGATAGGATCATGTATAAAAAAGTATTAACACACTTGGGTTGTAAAATCATGAAGCTGTAAAAAATAAAGTCAATAAAAGTTACTGTATGTGGAATAACACCCTCTTGTTTTTTAGGACAAGGCCAAAATGGAGATCCGTCAGAAACTCAGCACACCTCCAGAGGCTGATGAGATCAAACAGATGGTGGGATATGCCAGAAATGTCATTGAGGAGTTTAGAAGGGCTAAGCACTACAAAAATATCCTTCACTGGCCTTTTCGCTGGACATTAGTGCGTGTCCAAACATACTGAAATGCTATTGGGCAATATTATGTATATGCAACCCTGAGGCAGTGGATTATATTTAGTCTTCACCTCACTGAGCCATATTAACCTTTGAGGTTTATTTTGTCACAAAATGTTGAGTAGTTTTGCTGAAACAAACAATTGCTTGCTTGGGGTGAGAGGAAATAGGAACTAGATGTTCTGAGCCTAGATTTATCCAATACACAAAAATGACAACTTCACATAAATGTTTAGTTTTTTTATATTAATTGTGTTAAAAAATATAATTCACAATTTAGGTTTTTTTATATGCATCATATATGAGAAATAGAAGGAAAAGGCCAAGAATATACTTTAAGGGTGTATAAACACCTTTAAGGGTGAAATTTGAATTTTTTTTATTTTCTTCCAACTCATATAGATATGGTGCTTTCAAAACATTGCTATTTGTTTGAGCATTTTAAGCGGCTCAACCAATTATATGACTTTGGGCCAGGACAATCTTTTTCTCTGACCAATGGCAAATTTGGGGGAAGGGATTGGGTTAACTCTATTTGGTGATGCTAGTGGTGCAGAAATTACACACTTCACCTTTAATTAGCTGTTTTTTTTTAGCGTATTGAGACTGAAAATTCCTTAACTGCAAAGTACCCCCCAGTGAACTGCTGGAGATCTGTGAACTAAGCCTGGACAAAATGGGTTCAATCTTTGCAGACACCAATGTGTATATGCTACACATGATGTACCAGGCAATGGGTGTCTGTCTGTACATGCAGGACTGGGACGGAGCAATGAAATATGGCGAGAAAATTATCCAGCCCTACAGGTAATGCTGGATTCTGTTTTAATGCATTTCAATTTGAAAAATAAAGAATTCACAATGTGTCCACTTTATTAATAGTCATTAATTTACATCTTTCTAGTGTGCACTACCCTCCTTACTCACTGAATGTGGCCTCTATGTATCTGAAACTTGGAAGATTGTATCTAGGACTTGAGAAGAAAACACAAGGAGTCAAAGCTTTAAAAAAGGTAGGGTGTTAGTAATCCTAATATAACATATTGACATACAGAACACACAGAAACAAAAACAGTGCAAATCTGAAAGCATAAAGAAACAGTCATAAGTGTATATTTTAATTTATTCTGATTACATGGATACTTGATGTAAGATTTAAAATATGGATCTTGTCATTAGAAAATTTAAAATAATAATACATGTAAATGTTTTCAGGCTTCATAACTGTGTTGTGAATGACTTTGTCACAGGCTCTTGCAATCATGAATATTGCCTATGGTAAAGACCACCCGTACATCACAGAAGTTAAGAAGGAAATTGAAGATCAGAAATAATGGAATAGGAGGAGGAATATGCATCAAACGCTGGCATGTCTTATACCTCTCTCTGGAATATTAAAACAAGTGATGTCAAAATTGTTTGTTAATCTGATGTCATTTAAACTAATTTTAGGTTTGTCAGTAGATGAGCCTGGATATTGTTGTTATCATCTGCACTTTGGGAAAAAAATGTGTTGATCTGTTTTGTGTGAAGAAGGGCTAAGATTTAAAGATCATATCATATATGCCAGGTTTTTAACAATATTTTGCCCTCTCATGTAGCAACAATATTGCTGTTTAAAAAAACAAATGAATGTAAATCATTTGTATTTTCTCACTGAGGTGAAATGTCACTCATCCTATTTTACTAGTCTATTTGATAGATTTGTTGCATGGATATCATTTTGCACAGATCATAGTATTTTGTTCATACTGTTAAGATATTGGACTTCCAGTCTTTCATTATATTTCTCTTACAATGTTTCTTTCATTACTACTCTGTTAAATGTTTCTTGTTTGTTTGATATTGTGCAGCTGGCAGGTAGCATGGGCAAAAAAGCATACTGCCACATGCTTAAAATGTAATGTGACAACACTAAAGTAATAATTTCCTGAAGACAAACGTTGACTGTGTTTTTATCAACTGAATCCTCTTAAGTGAAACACAGACCACTTAATTCTAAATACAAGCTGCTAACCAGCATCAAAGTAACACATTCATCTTTAAATAGTATCACTGAATACATCCAACAGCTTGTAATCATCATCATCTGCTATTGTTGTTGTCATAAATCTCTTCACAAGCTGCATTGCGTATCCCTGGCAGTAACCATGGTGATGAAATCCATATATGGCTGTAGTACCATCTGCCATGACCCAACGCACGTGTTTGGCAGGTCTCTACAGAAGCAGCAGTATGGTGCCATTCATCTCCCAGCAGATCATCACGGAGGCCTCTAGAAAGACAAACAGGAACAGAAGTATAACAATTCAGAAGAGCAAGGGATTAAAAATAATTACATAAATCACGACTGATTAATTTTTTCAAAGCCCAGTTTCGGATATTTACGAAAATATTAATACGCACTATTAAGTAAGTATTTTTAACCAGTTTGAATATTAAGTACAGAGGATGCATTCTTTATAATGCATCCCTTCATCTTGCCAGATGTGGTAAAAAGTAGCTATAAATATCCACACCCGATTAGTCATTCACGCAACCTTAGAAATCATAAAACACAATTGAATGGGGGGAGTTTATTTCGAATGGACAAGAATATCCAATCAGAGATTGTTTTGTGTCAACGTCATAGGACAATCGCACGAATGAGGACGCTGCATTCAAGTGCACAACAGTGTTCAACGATGTTTAAAATTTCCACTTCAGTAACAGACGAGCGCATAGAAAGCCCCCTGAAATTAATTGCGGAATAACCGCGAGGAGTGTTTCATTTTTAGGTAAGATAATAAAATGATAATTAGAATTATTATGAAGTACTTTATTATCGACACTGCTACATAAAAAAATTGACCGTTTTGACAGAATCTTGCTGATCGCTGTCCAACAGTGTTGACATTTATACGATTGTAGAAGGCATGCGAATGCTATACATTTAGACTAATTTTTATTCTATTTTATTATATCTAGTGGATATGTAGTTTTATAACACAATAGCCGGTCGTGCATAAAAACATTTATTGTTTTGTATCCTATAGATTTTAAAGTTTTAAGCATAAGCATGTGGCGACCCGCATATATAAATAATTATTAGTCATTGTAAATTAATCACGTATGTTGTACCTGCATTCCTCATTATATTCTTGCTCAGTATGCATGCATGGTGTTCCAGAGCATGCCATTGTATTTGTGAGTAAGAACAACAGCATCTTCAGTAAGTATGAGCTGGGCTGTAGAAGAGTGGAAGGATGGCCTTCCAGCAAAAGCCTTACAAAAGATCCAGGAGATTGAAAGTCAGCTCGACAAGTTAAAGAAGGAAAGACAACAGAAGCAGTTTCAGATGGATTCCCTTGAAGCTGCTTTACAGAAACAGAAACAGAAGGTCAGTTACATGGGAAAAAATGACTTCTGGTTTGGTATCTTGATGAATATAGTTCGATAGAATATAGTATATCTGTATCATGTATGTATTGTATTTACCTGTAGATGGACAGTGAGAAAAGTGAAGCAGCTTCCTTGAAAAGGGAGAACCAGTCTTTAGTAGAGTCCTGTGAAAACCAGGAAAAGACTAGACAGAAACTTACACATGACCTCCAAGTAAAGGAGCAACAGGTGAATTATCTGGAGGGTCAACTCAACTCGTGCAAGAATCAGATTGAAAGACTAGAACAAGATGCCAAAAGGTAAGTGGACTGTAATATGCTGTGTTGTGTATTTATTATTTGATTACATAATCTAAATTTATGCTATTAACATACTTGCATTATTACCTTACATTATTACAAACTGTCCAAATCTTGGTTGAATTTCTTATTTCTTATTCAGGAACAAAAATGAATTGGAACGGTCCAAAACTTCACATGCTTCAGAAATCCAACCACTCAGTACACCACAGAAAACATTTGCAACCCCTGCAACCCCGAATCACTGGCAACAGGGTAAGATATCATTTATAACCAAAGGAAATGCTGGCAATTTAAGATTGATGCAACACACTATAACACGGCAACATGCTGCATATTCAGACTCAAGAATAGGTGACTTGCAAGAAAAATACAATCGAGAAGTTGAGGAGAGGAAAAGGTTGGAAGCAGAAATCAAAGTCATGCATGTCAAAGTAAGTCAAACAGATTGCTGGTGCAGTATTCCTTACAGCTAGTTATATATTCATTTACAAAATAGTAATAACAATCCACTTTCACTTTTCCAACACTTTAAGCTTTTGAATCAGTCCTCAATGAGCCATAAAGACATTGCACGGCAACAGTCAGGTTCCTCTATTTTTCCTTGGCAACAAGAGCAGTCACACACTCATCAGTCAGTGAGTGTGATGGAGACCCCCTCTAGGAGAAGAAATGGAACCTCTGGGGTCTCGTGGTCTTATGATGACACACCGATAAAGTCCCAGCAGCAGTTCTCATCAGGGACTCAGAGTGACACCACTGGCTTGCAGCAGATGGAACAGCTAAAGAATATAAATCAAGGTTGGTCTGACCCTTCAGATGGATTTTATTTTAATTATATAAATGATATGCGCTACAGTGATAACCTTCATATGTCTTAATTTATAACTTGTTTTTTCTTTCTTGTGCTGCTTAGACCTCAGGTTGAAGGTTTCAGAGTTAGAGCTCCGTCTTCAAGCTCAAGAGAAAGACATAAAGAATCAGATCAATAAATTCAGTGAAATTCAAAGTCAGCTTGAGATGGCCAGGAAAGATCTGGCAGAAAAAGACAAACTCCTGAGCAAGTCTAGAGATGAACTCGCAAAGGCAACAAGCCAGTACGAGCAGTCAGTTTCCAAGGTAATGTAGGTCTTCCTATTGTCTATTATATATTATCTTTTATCAGGCAGCATGGTCAGTTTGAAAATATGTAGGTTTGAGGGTCCTAATCTTGTATATGTAATATTAAATGTTTTGCACGTTTTATTATGGATTGTGTAATATATTAGCATGTTGTGTTTCTCATCCACTTGGTTGATCTAAAAGGAATATTAAACTCTTGTCTTGTGAGTATAGAACCTTATGTTGCTTTGGTTCTGCAGTGTTCCTCAGTTGAGCAGAAGCTGAAGCAGGTAACAGAGGAGATGAACTGTCAGAGACACAATGCAGAAATCATGCATCGATCTCTGGAGCAGAAGATCAAGGACCAGGAGCGAGAGAGTCAGAAGGTCTCCTCAATGTCTTCCTTATTAAGTCGAACATGAATCATTAACACATTGTTTTATATTCCAGAATATTAGATGAGCTCAAACAAACAAATTGTTTGTCCTCCCGCTTATTTTAGGAGCTCTCACAACTTCAAAGCTCACATCAAGCTCTTGATCAGCAGTTTAACCAGGTCAAAAATAAAATGAGTATGGAGATCCAGCAAGCCAAAAAAGACTACAACATTTTGCAATCAGAAATGGATAAGGTAATGTGAAAAAAAACAGTTATGTTTTATTAATACTAGGCAAACAATATTCAAAACCAAACCGAAAAACACAATACACCACTCACAAAACATACAGCGATACTCTCATGGCATAATGAATGTGACTTTTGACAAAGTAAGTTTAACTAACTGCAAAGCAGTTAAGAATGGCATATTTTTGCAATTATATTCGAAATATTCCACAACTCAAACAAGTGTGTATAGTATACTGATGTATAGTATGACACAGGTTTATGGCTGGTTTACTGGAGGGTTTGTAAAGCAAAGCTGTTCTTCCTTAAATCGCTTTGAAATAATGCACATTGCAAGAAACACTGTACAAAAACATCACATTGAAAAAAAAACAGTGAACAGTAGCTCCTCTTAAAAATGCAGGGATAGTTTTTAATGTATTTCTACAACGACTTCTGCAAGTCTTCCTTCCAAAATTCATCAGTCCCCCCATATGATGACTTTTGTGAACATTTATAATTATTTTTCCTCTGTTGTTTGTTTTCAATTGCTTTACTTAACGTAAACGCACATATAATCAAAACTGTCATTGGTTTTAAAGGTAACTGCTCTAAAGAATCGCCTGGAGAAAGATCTGGAGGAGCTGAAACAGAAACATCTCAGGTCTGAGCAGGCATTTCAGGCCAGTCAGATTAAAGAGGCTGAGTTAAAGAAGAAATTTGATGTAAGTATCTTGTGTAGAATCTATATAAATGTCTGAAAAGTCATTTCTAATTTCTTCAATTTTATTTAATAATACAATTTACTTTATGGAATATACAGACCAAAGCTTTTAGCATGTAGCATGAAAGTGTTGTCTTTTCACAGGAGATGCAGAGAGAGAAGAACACTCTCAGTTGTGAGTTAGATCAAGGAATTAAGAGGGTCAAACAACTTGAAGAGGAAAAACAAAAGATTGAGCAAAACCTTGCCAAAAATCGTACAATGGTGGATGATTTAAAAGGTATATTTCAATGTATTTTTTTTGTTTCTCCACAAAATGATCATTCCTGATTAAATGTTTTAATGCATCGCAATGTTAAAAATTTTGTATTAATGTCAGTAAATATTATTAAACACAAATGTTATATAAACAAAATATTTCCTCAGATTCTATTGAATCTAAATTGATCATTTTTCCTCATGACTTTCAGTTAAGACACAAACTCAGAGTGAAGAACTGACTGAAATTCGCAAAAAGATGGACCGTCAGAGTGCATCATCTGCTCAGGAACTGGAGCATGCCAGGAAAAATCTGGCTGAAATTGAAGCGAAAAATTCGAGAACTCAGACTGAGTTGCAAACATTAGTTAATGAACTTGAACTCAAAGCTAATAAGATATGTGCTGTGGAAAAAGAAAATGAGGACCTCAAAATGACCGCTAATTCCTGTCAGACAGAAGCTGCTGAGATGAAGAAAGAGTATGAGGCTCTTCTGCAGTGGAAAACTGAAAAAGAACATCTGATCGGCAATGCTGAAACAAACCGTGAGGAAATGCTGAATAAAATAGCACGTCTAGAGAAGGATTTGGCCACGCTGAATAGTGCTCATGAGAGTCTCAACAAGAAGCTGCAAGACTCTGAGAAACTGCAAGAAAATGAGAAACTCCACCTTTCAGAACAGATTGATTCACTTAAAGGAGAATTGCTTAACAAATGTGTCGAGTTAGAGGAAAAGGGTAAAGCATATGAGGAGCTTCAACAACAGTACGGTGAGAATCATCAAAAACATAATAAGGAGATGGACAATTTAAAACAACAGATCTCACGAATGCATGAACAAGTGAGTGAGCTTGAAGCTAAACTTCATCAAGAGAAAAGTAAGGTGGAGGCAATGGAGCAAGCCCACGGTCAGCTTCTTGCAGAGTATGAAAGTGCCTGTGATTTGGCTAAGTCAAAGGACTCCATTATTGAGATGAACAGAACCGAGGTCACACTTCTTCAGGAATCTCTTTCATTGCAAGACAGGGAGATTGAGAAATTTAAAGAAGAGAAATGTACATTGGCAAAAGAATATGAAGACAGCCTTGCCCAAAACAAAACACTGGAGGAGGCAAAGTTGAACTTGGAAAAAAGGCAACAGGAAGTGTTTGATAAGACCGCATCCCTGGAAACAGACCTGGCAACCCAAAAAAGTTCAAATACAGATATCCAAGGAAAGTATGATGAACTTTCTAAGATAAAAGAGGATCTAGTAAAGAAAGTGGTTTTGGCAGAAAAGAGGGAAAAAGAGCTTGTTAATGAAGTGGAATCTCTGCTACAAAAGTGCAAGTCCTTCTGTACTCTGGAAGAGCAGTTTCATTGTCTTGCTGCTAAGGAAGAGAAAACTAGAAAATCTCTCAAACAAACAAAAGAGCTACAAGTTCAGACCGCCTCTGAGTTGGACAGTCAGAAGACAATAGCAGAAAACCTTGCAAATAATGTAGAGGAAGAAAAACAAAAGGCCTTAACCTTAGAGCAGGATAATACACAACTTAAAATGAAGCTGCAGGGGTTTGAAAATGAAGTAAAGGATCTGTCTGAGAAGTATGAAAACCTCCAAAAATTCCACAGTGTTGTTTGCCAAGAGAATGAAAACCACCTTAATCAGGTATCCATGTTGTCGGATACACTTGCTGAAAAAGATGCCATGACAGAGAAATATGCGGTAATACAAACTGATCTTGAGACCTCATATCAGTTGTGTGTCACTCTTCAGAATTCTCTAGACAGTCTTCAGAAACGATATGACTCTTCAATGGAGCTGAATGTAAGTCTGGAACAAACCTTACAACACCAATCTGAAGAAAAGTCTTTATTAGAGACACATGTCAAGGAGCTCACTGAAAGACATGAGAAGGAATCTGAAGTTTATGTCTATGAAACAGAAGCTCATCTGAAGAAACAAAAGGATTTGGAAGAGCACATCAATATTCTTGGGGCAGAATTAGAGAGCAAACGTCTGGAGGTCAGAAATGCTTTAGAAAAACTGGAAAAGGCTGCTCTTGAAAACTTAAAGCTGAAGCAAGATCTTGATTTATCTAAAGATCAACTTAAGGAGGTAACCGAATCCTGTCAGAAAGTTTCGAAGGAACTTGAAAATATAAAAATAAATGCTTTGCCACACACACAGGAGATAGAAAGTCTTAGAGCTGCTCTGATGGTCTTGAAAAGCCAAAAGGAAGCAACATCTTGTGAAATTAAAACATTGAAAGAAAAACTTCAAGAGGCTCAATCTAAGCAAGCCAAAGCTGTAGAAGCATTGAAGGAAAAAAACATAAAGATGAGTAAAATCGAGGTGCAGCTTGAAATGTTGCAGATGGATCTTGAGGACAACGAAACAGCCATTAATACATTCGATGCTCAAGCGGAGGAGCTACGTGGCAACATCAGCGTTCTTGAAGCAAAGTTAGGTGAAAGTGAAGCACAAAGATCTACCTTACAGGCAGAACTTGAGTCAGTCAGAGATGACTATACAAAGAGCACCCTTGAAGTGTCACAGCTGTCTGCATGTTTAGAGGAAATGCAGAAAGAACAACAATCTACTTCTGCATTAGTTTCTGAGTTAGAGTCTCTCCAGGTAACCCATGAAAAACTGAAAGTTTCCCTAGAGCAAGAAAATTGTAAGCAGGCAAACCTTGAAGCAATGTTTAATAATCTGATGGAGCAAAAGCTTAAGTTGGAATTGGCTTTTGAGGAATTAAAAGCAGATGCTCAAAATACTCAAGAGCAAATGAATAAATTAAAGCAGAGAAATGATTGTCTAGTGTGTCAAATTGCAGAACTTCAATCTCAGACAGAACAGCTTCAGTCTGAACGGAATCTTATGCTAAACTCTGACCCAGACCCACTGCAAATGGAGCACATTGTATATAAGAACGACACAGTTGTGTTTCAAGATACTTGTGAAATGCCATTTGCAAACACCTCCATTTTGCCTTTTGAGGAAGACGCTAGTCTCGTGAGTATTTCCTTAAATGATTCACAAAAAGAGGCCAAAGAACTGTCATCAGATGAGGAGGACCAGCATTTACCACTGGAACAGCAAACGCTAAATAAATCCACTGAGCTTGAGGAGGCATCTCATGTTCTTAAGGAAACTGTCAGAACCATGGAGGGGCAAATGGAAGTTAAAATAGAGCAACTCAAACTACAGCATGCTAAAGAGCTCCAGGACATGGAGGAGCAAATGCTTCTCATCAAAAATGAGCTTGAAGCCAAACTTAGAGATGAAAAACAGAACACAGAGATTTTGTCCTCACAACTGGAGGCGACTATGCAACAACTGCGGGAAATTGACCTTGCCTCAGCCTGCTTGCTGCCACCTGAAACTTCACAGGTAACATGAATGTCACTATGTCATTTCTAATGTTTTTCATTTAGATTTAATGCATTATGTCATTCATTGTATTATTATTTTTTATCAGGGAATGGAAACAATTAAATCCGAAGCACAGGAAAACATAACACAGCATCCTGATCAGTCAGACTCAACTTCAGATATAAGCCCAGAAAATGAGTCACTTGTGGAACTTGCAACAATTACAGAAACTCTAAGGAAGCGAGAAGAAGAACTTTTACATTTGCACTCTCAGTTTGAAGTTCTGGCTTCTGAAATGACTATTAGGAAAGATTTGTGCTCTGAGCTGGAGGCCAAAGTTCATGAAATGAAAGTAGAAATGGCGAACTGCACTGATAAGTCTACATCCATCACTCAGGAAAACGAAAGACTGAACAGCCACATTGGAGACTTGACAGAAGAGATAGATTCATTGACCATACAATTGCAGACCTCCGAATGCCAGCTGTCAGATGTTATGGAGATGATGGAAAACTTACAGGTAGCAAAAGGTGAGTGGAATGAGAAGTTCTTCCAGACTGAGAGCGAGCTCAAAAGGGTGCGGTCGGAGAAAACCAATCTGGAGAAGCACATCCTTTCCATGGAGGCTGACATAGAGGAGATGCAAGACCAAAAACAGAAACTAGCTGCGGAGCTTGAAGCAATTAGGAGGACAAATTGCAGCCTTGAACAACAACTAAATGTCACTATGGCAGAGGCCGGGCAGCTTAAAGAAGAGCTTATCCTGTGTGCCGAAGAGAGGGAGAGTGAAGTTCACTCCTTAATGAAGTGGAAAGAAAAGGCTGAACTTCTAGAGAAAAGAGACGCTGATGCACGAGAGCTAATAAAAGTGCTAGAAGATGACATCAAGGCTGGAAAGAGAGAAAATGAAGCATTGTCTAACCAGTTTAACCCTCTGCTTAAAGAAAAAGAGCAGCTTATGCAACAGTTGGAAAACCTTGAGAATGCACTGGCTCTCTTGAAAGAAGACAATCAAAATATGTTAAGCGATTTGAACAATTTTAAGAACAGTGAGAACTGTGCCTCAAGAGAGTCTGAAAATATGTCTTCCAAAATCCATTCCCTTCAGAATGAGAATGTCAGGTTATCCCAGTCCCTAGAATCTTCCCTCTTGGAGAAGGGTGAGATAGCCTCCAAGTTGATCTCCACTCAGGAGGAAGTAACTCAGATGAGACAGGGCATTGAGAAGTTAAAGGTACGAATTGAGTCTGATGAGAGGAAAAAGAATCACATGAGTCAGCTCCTCAAAGCTGCACAGAGGAAGGCAGATAGCCTTCAAGACAATATTGAAAAGCTTGAAAGAGAAAAAGAACTTACTGACCAGACTCTAGAAGATGCAGTTCTTCAAGCTGAGACTGCCAAAGCTGAGCTTGAAGAAATACAAGCAGAAAAACAAGAGCTTACAAAGAAAATTGAAGAGATGACTATTGAACTGAGGAATCTCATAGAGGAGAAATATGAACTTGAGCAGGAACTTCAACGAAAGAACAGCCTAATTGAGAAATTGAAGTTGTCCAATCAAGAAGCCTCTGAGAAGCTTAAATCTGTTGAAAAGACAATGGAAGAGGCTACAGAGAATCAACAACAAGTGATAATGGATTTACAGTCAAAAGTTGGTGCCATGATGGAGGAACTTCAATTTTGTAAAACTGAGCTAGAATCCAGTGAGCTAAAAGCTCAGGATCTTTCCTTTCAGTTAATGTCTTTGCAATCTGAAAACAGCCAGTTTGCGCAGAGAGTCGTCGAATATGAAAGATGTCAGACAGAGCTCCATTCATCCAACCAGTTACTCCTGAAAGACTTAGAAAACAGGCAGCAGGAGTTTAACAAAGAAAGGGCACAACTTCAGTCTCAAGTTGCTGAACTGCAGGCGATATCTTCGGTTCAGGAAGAGAGAGATCAACTGAAAAATGAGAAGGTTGACTTGCAGTCCAGCATCGCACAGTTGGAGGAGAAAGCACAGATGCAGTCGACTAAGATTGAGGTCATGCAGACAAGTGCTGCATCTTTGGAGAATAATATCCAGCAGCTGGAGAACCAGCTTAGTGCTATGAAGCTCCTGAACACAGAACTGACAGAAAAGGTATTGTTGCCTGTTAATGCCATGCTTAAATATTTACTTAAACAAGCCTGGTCTGATGTTCTGGTCCAAGGTGGTCTCCCACCCTGGCCAAGCTGGTGTTCACATGGTTTAGCTGTGTTTTTCAGCTGGTTTCACAGTCTGACCAAATACCAAATATGTAAAACCCCTCTACAACTAGCAAACCAGACCAGCTACGACCAGACGAAACCAAATTAGACTTTCTTTTGTTTTAATTGTTTGTTTGATTGTTCATAAATGGATGGTAATATTTTTGCTCATGTATTCATTGTTTTTCTAGTTAAATACCCTAAATAAAAGCAGTTCGCAACTTCAGCAAGAACTTTGCAAGGCAAATGAAAAGCAGAAAACTTTGGAGATTCATCAAAATCTGTTGACTTCTCAACTACAGGAGTCTCAACAACAAGCTGAAGCAGACAAGGTAAAAATATACTTTATATAATTTACCATGTATACAATTTGCAGGGAATTCATGATCGTTCAATGTCTGCTTACACTGCATAATACTTATGACACTTTTCAGCTTAGCTTGGAAGCACTGACATTAGAGAAACAATGCCTGGAGAAACAATTATCTGAGGTTCAAGAAAGTCATAATGTTCAGGTGGAGAGGCATGAGGAGAACTTTAAACAGGTACGGCAGCAGGTGGGTAGTACCGGTAACATGTTTGTGATTACAATATGGATGATGCTTTGAAATGTAGCAATTGTATTGACATTGCTTGGTTTTCTGGTTTACTGAAGTGTTTGGAGCCCATTTCATCTTTGCTTGTTGCTTTGCAAGTAACTGCACACAGATAGAAATCACAAATCTTGGCAATTTTGAAAACAGCCATTTCATATGTTCTGCAGCATGAGATGGATTTCAATGCATTGAAGGAAAAAATGGCAGCAGCAGAAGAAATTTCTGCACAGTATATGTCAGATCTAAACAGCCGCATTGCACAGAATGCAGACATGGCATCTGCCTTAAAGGAGTTACAAACCAAACTGGAGAATTGTGAAAAAGACAAGGTATTGTTTTTGTTTGTTTTCTATTCTGTCTTTTTGCAGAGTTGTAACATATATTGTTTGTAATGTGTCGGTACAAAAGCTTGGAAACAT